>CM021710.1:13880378-14089701 GCA_011074415.1 Stictonetta naevosa
CCAGGGCCCACAACTTGGTCCCCCCCCAACAAATTAAAATTTTTTACATTTTTTTTTTATCCCCTTTTTTTTTTTTTTTTTTTTTTTTTTTTTTTTCCCATGACAACAGTAAGGAATAAACCAGCACTTCAACTTCTGCCTAGTGCAAGGAATGTCTCTCTGTAGGTGGAGCAATCACATTACAAGCCAGAGCTTCCAGTGGTTACATTAACATGTTTTACTTGGCAAGTGGGCTGCCTCAGGATCACACAATTAGTTTCCATGGATCACAAAAGTGATTAATGCCAATTAAGCATGAGTCTGAATTCAGATGATGTCATCTTGAATTAAGAGGATAATAGAAGTTAATCACTGAATCATCATATAATTTAGACTGGAGGGGATCCTCAGGATCCCATACAGTCCAGTCTCCTGTTTCACCCTTGGATCAAATTGCTTAGCTTTGCTCCAGATAAGTTTTGAGCTGTTCTGAAGATGAAGATTTATTCTTTAAGTTTACTGCCAACCTTAATGAAGTACAAAATTGTGTAAAAACAAAAGAGAAATTTTGATTTAAACTTACAGTATAGAATGTCTTTTCTATGTCGTAACATTGGCTAGGAGACCTGAATCTATTCCATACTGTGCTTTACGTGTCTATATTGATGTCAAGTGATTTATTGTATGTTTTAAAGTTTTTCAGCTTTGATGTCTACTGTTTTGAAATCATATACAAAAAGTGAAAGGGAAAATTTCACTGTCTTGAGCTTCCAAAGCTATGTATATCTGCAATAATCCTATATTGACAGATGTTCTCTATTTAGCCTTTACAAAAAATCAAGTTTTACTACTATCGCATGCATCATAGAGATCTATTTTTCTTTTACAACTAACCATCAGTCGGGTAAAACCGATAGGAGTTAGTTCCTATTATGATCTCTTTCTGTGGTGATCTTTCTTTGCAAAATGATTTTGCAGGCAAAGAAACACAAATCGTCTGCCATGCACACAAGCCTGTTTACCAGAAAATGGAAGAATGTTCTATTGAAGCTGCATAGAAACGATCCCATTATATGCGAACCGTTTAGAGCACAGTGGCTTACTAACAATTAGAGCTTTATGTCTTTCATTCACAGCTTATATAAAAATTCTCAATAGACTCTATTTGCCCTCTACTTCTCCCATAGAAAAGTTTGAAAAGATATCAGTAAAGATCCTTTTATGACATTTAATTTATTCTCTTGAAATTACCTGCAATTCCTTAGTGAAAGAGACATTTTTAAATGAATTATCTCTCTGCTAACTATAACCTCTCTCATCATGTGCTAGCTCTGCAAGAGCATCAGCATGACAACATCTCCTAGATAGGAGGAAAGGCAATTTATTTTTTCCTATGGCAGTTAGATTTTGTTTTTAAAATCACAAGTCAGCCTTGTGAACTGTATTCAGAATTTGGATAGAAGTGCTTTGATTTAAAGTCCTGTGAAAAATACCTTTGAAGACCACAGAAGTGTGGAAACAGGGAGATATTGGTGATCTCTCTACCAAAAGCAGCTAATTACATGATCATCTTAAACTCTCTGAAGTCAATTACTGTAATTACTGCAAGCTATTGTGTTGTCATATTTCATTTGGAACAAAATGGTAGCATGAGAGGAAACTGCCAAGTATGGTGTTCTAGACTTTGTTAATTTTATAGAAATTTGTTTAAAATGAAAGCTTCCGTCAACCCCAATAAAGTGTTCCTGAACTCAGGAGGCATAGTCACATGTTACAATACTCCCTGCTAAGGTAAACCACTGTAAAATGTAACAAAATTAGGTAGAAGGAGAAGGCTCAACATCAGCATTTAAAACACAGCCCCAGCAGCATAGAGAATATGCAAGAAGTGTCAGCACTGTCTAGGAAGCCGTCTGAAAACCCCATTGCACTTTCCTCCCGAATCCCATTGCACCAAGCAGAACAGCTATTCACAGCGTGATCCTGCATGGTCTGTTTTCATGTGATTGTGCTGGATGCCCTATGTGAACCACAAGATTCAGCAGTCACGTTAGGTAACAGATGATCCCCCCCCCAATGCATCTGGATAAAAACTTTTCTATCTTCAAGAGATTTTCAGGAGTTTGCTTGGCTTAAACCATAGCTTGAATAACAAAAACATTATATTACTAGGTTAACTTTAACTTCATCCTGATGGAACTATTTATCTGCCACACAAAGATAGGTATATTCTCAGTGGACTGCTTTTTTAAGGGCATACACACAAGCTATTTTCTCACTACAGTGAGATGTCTAAATAAATCTCATACTGGCAAGTAATAGGAAATATTTCAGCTCCAGATGACTACACACAACTATTCCCCAACCTTCAGGAAAACCAGTGAATATCTAAAAGTATTAGCACTTCTAGAAGAACAAAATAGAGACAGATTTACAAAACACCATGATAAAAACCTCTGCTTTAGCCCTCGGTTCCAACTTCATGAAATGTAAAATCTTCTAATACTTGTTACTGCACAAACTGTGCTACATCGTATTGTGATTCTGCATTTTCCTTCCTCAAAACAGGATGCAGATGGTGATACAGGCAGTAATTTTCCCATGCTTTAAGGTGACATAAATATTTAAGCTTCTCTTCCGTAACTCCCTTTATCAGGAAAGGCTGAGCAGATTCTCTGAGGACTAATACTGAAAACAGATACTGAGCTGTGAACCATGCTGAGGGATGTGCAAGTTGTGTTTTGGCTTTAATACAGCTGTAGTCACTAGAAATCTGCTGGGTCTATACACACAGGGCCTACCAAAAATTATTTGAAAAACTGTTATAAAATTCATCCTTTGAGGAAGATCAGGGTAACTGTGCTTCTGATTGGCACACACTCTGCTGGGACAGAGCCCTGTTTTCGAAGTGATTCACCTTTGGCATGTCAGGCACCCATGGCAGGAGTCAATGCAAAGGGAGAAGAGGGCTTAAACCCTTCTTCTGTCACAGTTCACTTCCTAGCCCGTTTCCTCATGAGGCCAGCATGCAGCAGATGTGTCAGACAGGAAAGATAAGGCAGTAGTAATAGCAGGGCTTAGCTAACAGATGGCCTTCTCCAAGACTAAAGAAGAACGTCATTTTGTAAGGAATAATAGAGAAAAATACCTCAAAATTGGTCGGGGATTTTTTCTGATGGATTCCAGCAATTCAGGATTTCATGTTTAAGGTCTAAAAATTATTATTAAACATTAAAGCAAACAAACAACAACAACAAAAACCAGAACCATTGCAAATTAACAAACACTGTCTCTAATCTCAAATGAGGTTTTATGGAACATTACGTCCTTCCTTTGATTAGTTGCAAATAGTCAACACTCCATACATAAAAGGCTTAAACTGAGAACTTCTGTCACAAAGGCTTTCACTGTTGCACTGCTTTCCTTAGTAGGCAGTATTATTAGTTTTTCTAAGAAAAGTCAGGAACTTAACACAATTCTTGTACACCTTTTTATGCTACTGGCTGATGAGGCAGGCAGTGGAAGGGCTACATTTTTCCCCTCTTTTTCATATCCGTTTGTTTTGAGATTAACTTTCAGTCAACAGTGAAAAGTTTATTGACAGATGAAGGACAATGCTACACTTTTCTACTGTAATGGATGATAAAAAAAGTTCTCATTCCAAAATGTTAAATGTATTCCATGTTCTCACAATGCCTATTTAATAGTTTTGGGACTGTCTGTGTGTTTCCCTTAGAGGAGAAAAGCAGAATGCACTTCACCATTTTTTTCTCCTCCTGGATCTAATTATTCTCTAATTTAAATGCAAAGGCCAATCCAGGTTGTTCCTGAAACACTGTGGGACTCTATTAGGATCTTTTACATTAAGACTTTTTATGATAACGATTATATGATAAAGAGCATCTGGAGTCTAACACAGTATTAACACTATTTCTTAAAGGTGCAACCCATTTTTCCCCCAATTTAACATTCAACTTCCCCATGCTTACACAGTCCAGCTTAAGGGAAGAGAATATTTTCTTCCAAGTGCTCTACATCAGTTATTACAAACAGAGACCATCAGAAAAACCTGGTGCAGGGAAAGTAAAACTAGTTTTGCATTTACGAGAAATGAAGCTGTGCATCTTCGGGTTTGATTTAGTTAAGTCTCCATGCAGTTGCATTATCTTCTACACAGAAATGATCTGTGTTTTCCTTATGCCATTTGAAAAACAGCATTGATGATTTGAAAACAGCCCCAAACAGAATACCCTCTGCCACACGTGCTGCAACACAGTATTAGAGTGCTACGTTACCCCTGCTTCATAAAACCTCCATGCTAAAAAGTTAGACATTGTCCAGAATTTTATTAATTCGCAAAATCAACAGGTCACGTCATTCTTTGTGCAAATCCTCTAGCTGTCCTCAGGCTTGAATGATGAAAACTAAATTCATCCACTAATTCAAAAATCACATAAGTAGGTAGGATAGACTAAATATAAGATTTTATTTTTACAAACCAGTTTCCCTAGAATTTAAGACTTCAAAGACTGCACTTTGTACTTAACTAACACAACTTGGGTTCTCATTCTAGTTTCCTGTATAACAATTTGATAGAAACATTGTGAGATTAAGAATAAACTGGCTTAGTTTTTTATATTTTTTTATAAGTAGAAAAAAAAAGAATATGATAATATATTTATGATCTCCTTCATACACAAATAGCTAATAGGTAAAGAAACAAACAAACAAGAACAAAAAAACCAACATGAATAGCAAGCAAACCCAGCAATTTTCATCTGTGATGTTTAAAGTCCAAAAGGTTCATTGATTTATCCACAATTTGCTGCTTCTTATAATTCTCTCATATATTACATGTCATTTCCCAGGAATCTATCTATGTATCTGCCTGATTAACAGAGACTAACACTCATAAGATATGATTTTGAAAGATCCAATTTCAAAACAGGCTTGAAACACACAGTTTTTAGTCTAGATAGTAGAAAAGGGCTAACTTCATTTTTTACTCTATTTTCATGTATAGTAAGAACTTTTTGCTATTCTTTTTGATAAAATATTGAACATATACATGAAGGAAAGGATCAGGAATAAGGGAATGCTTAAAGATTTTTTTTTTTCTATTATACATCTTTAATCAACTTACTGTATTACCACAGTACTGTGGCTGCACTATGTCTGTAAGGAAAGTAGCAGGCTAAGCAACAACAAAGCCACCTTGGATTTCTGTGTAAGCTAAGCTATTTGTTCTGATGTTTCATATCTGGTCTTGCTTTACCAATCAGCTGCTAACCTTCACACCTATACAGTGCCTATTATATATCCATAAAATGATCACAAACAGAAAGCTAACATTACTTACAGACTGCATACAGAGTCCATATAGTAATGTGAAGTATTTTTCTGCTTTACTGTAACTAAGATGAGCTTAGTAGCCCACAGGCTACTTTATGAGAAGAAAGACACTTTCCAATCTGAGATATAGTTTCAATCTATAATTAATGCACACATAAATGCCTCATTATTTCTGCACAGACTAGCAGAAGGGACATTTTAACTGCACATTTTTAACCAAATAAGACCTATTAGTCAGCGAATTGAAGCACAATATCAAGAAACTTCTGTCCTCACTGTTCTTGAACTAGAAAAGCTTATCAAAGCCTCTCCTAACAAAGAAGCCAATGAGTCCTTATTTTATTTCATTAAAAACATAAAATGTTAATTAGCCTAGGGTGAATTTTCTAATTCTCTTTGCATTGGACTAGCTAATTCACATGGTCTCAGCTTCATGTTCCATGTTTTCACCTGTTCTTTTCCATGAATAAAACCAGTAATATCCATTTTGAGTATTTTTCTAATGCTACTTTGTGAGGCAGCTCACACACTGAGGAATTACGCATAACTGAGGATGAGCAAGACAAGTGATCCGTTAGGAATGATTATAAAGGAGAGTTAGTACACAAGACTGTGAACTATAAAAGATTATTAAAAATGTAAAATTCAGTACTAAAGACTTGATATAATTTGACTGAAATCAGCAGAATAAATTTAATCAATTTCTAGGTCTAAACTATTTACTCAGTTTAGAGTATTTCCATAATAAGGTAATGATAATAATAATAATAAAAAGTGTCTTGACAATATGTGACCATCATTTGGATACACTGTCCTTGTTATTCTCTGGAGAAATTAATATAGCCTCAAGACAAACAAGAGTGCTCTAATTTAATTGTAAGTATTTTGTGCTTTGCAAAGGCAAAGAAGGCAGTTATATATAAGTATATAAAGCCAATATCCAAAGCTTCATTGCTATTTAAAAAACAAGGATAGAATTGTCCTCTGAAAAAAGGCAAAAAAAAAAAAATAACACTTTTTTTTTGTTTTTGTTTTTTAAATACCTTTCCACCCCAATTCTTCATGCCACTAGATTTCAAAATGAAGATAAGAGTCTTTCAGGAACTAGTTTCAACATATAACTAAATTGAAGTCTCAGGGTTAGAAGCAGACCAAGGGCCAACATTATTAGTTTAATTTTCAGTTATATCGCTTTCTTGATAGGGATAGGATTTCATGACAGTCTGGAAACTTGTTTAAAGCAGATCTGCTTTAAATGTGCCTGGTTTGTTCAAAAGGATATATACATAAACCAAATTGATGACTTTTTTTTTTTTTTTTTTAAGGAAGAAACTAGAAAGAGTAATTGTTCCATGATGGAATTGTTCCATCCTATTAGACAGGTGATCAGAATAGAGGAAAGTAAACCAGCCCATTGTTCTCAATATGTCCACTGTAATTCAGTGTGTAGTCAAAGAGTTACTAATCCATTGCCGCCTATAATTATAGACACTCTCCTTCCCTGTATTGTCCAATAACTGGTTGAAAATATCTGGCAGCATTCCTACTCCTAAGTAATGCCAGGAGGTCAGTCTGGGCTAATGAAACATCTGAAATAGGCAAAAACAATCTGGTTAATAAACTCAAGAGTTTTTAATCTTGGGTTTTGTGTTTTAGTTTTCATATAGACAGGAGTATGTGCCATGAAACAACAGACACTTTATGTGTATGTGTGATTTCAGCTCAATTATATGAGTGGAGGAAAAACGAAGGAGTAAATATGCCAGGTATGTCATTCAGGATTCAACTTCATAGTGCAAAGCATCTAAAAGTTTTTATCATGTTATTTTTTCTCAGGCAGAAAGACTCAGATAATTTTCAATATTCCTCTACATGAAATGTTCATTATTTTGAACTGTGTCTTATTCAAGTTTGCCTATTGCTGCATACAATAAACTGAACGGTCTTCTAATTTGAGAAACAATTGTCATTGCTTTTGAGTAATTTTAAGGAGTTGTTTTTGTGTCTTCATTTAGTCCTGCCTGTTGAGAGAAGGACCACAAAAACTGGAGAACCTTTTCTCAATGCTACAAGAAGCCAAGTGAATTATGGTACATTACCCATCACTGAAAAATACAGTAATAAGTGAAGCCTCTAGCAAGGGACTCTCAGAGTCTAGTACATCCTTCAGAGAATCAAGGAAATCTGCATTACAATATGACGCATGATTGACTTGGGACTGCCAGTCAAAATGATGACATTATCTGCCAGTCAAGGTAAGAGGCATTTAAAACAGAAATAATCTTCCAATCATGTGCCAGGCCCATTAGGAGTGAGGCATGTGATATGCTTAATCTTTGCAGTGCCCTATACAAGGCAATCTCTAAGTTTGTCAGTTCTGACAGTTCTGCAACTGCATATGGTGTATGGACAGACTTTTAGGTCATGAAGAGGCCATATTCAAGATATATGCTTTGTGTCCAGCTACAGTGAGGGGCTAAATCTCAGTTCATGTTTAAGAAGTGATTATTACTACATAGAAGTTAGAGTCAAAAGGATTTCATTTCTTCCAAGTCACCAGGTGATTTCACAGGAGCAGGCCACAATGAAGTTAAAAGGCTATATATCTTTAGTTTTCCTGACTCTGTATCCCTTCATGGCTCACAGCAGCTTAGGAAAATGGGAATAAACTCTGGGACAAGAGTCTTAGTTGTTAGGACCAAAAAGGATCATTAGACCATCTAGTCTGACTTTTCATAAGCCAAGACAAATACTTGTTCCCGATTACTCATGCACTGGAGTTTAATAACTTTTGTTTGATTGTAATCACTGTGCTACAGTGATTACAAAATCATAGATTCAGGTGATTTAATAGGTAGAACAAACCATATGCCTATAAAATTTGGTAGTGACCTGTTGGAGTTAGTCAGCTAAACTATCCAATGATTTTACATGCCTTGATAATTTTCCAGGGAATCCCAGCTCTTCAGTTCACAAGTGAACAAGCCAAGTACATTTTTCATGGACTGATCGTTACTTCCACAACAGCTTCTCCCTCCTCCTATGAGTGAATGTGACACAATGACAGTGACATTACATATCTCCTGTCTTGCAAACAGACATCTTTTTGAAAAGCAGAAGGAGCTGAATGAGGAAGTAGCAAGTCATACATGCATGAAGAACACTTCAGGAGTCAACTGAGTTAAAGGGGGAAAAATGAGAAGGATTTGGATGCAGAACCAAATGCAGAGAAAAATATACTGGGAAGGTTTATTCAAAGACACAAGGCAAAATATCCAGCAGTCAGAGAGAAATCTTACAGCTGTTCAAAGCTCTCAGGAGAAACTAGATGTTTCAGAAACCAGAATTCTGTTAGGACTATGAAGTAAATGTTACTACTAGAAAGCTGAACAACTTTTGGCATGTGGCTAAAAGTGCCAGTGGGATGAAACATCTTCGGTTAGTGGAGATACGAACTTATATTTTCATTTCTTACTACCTGTGCTTACAACAGTATATGCAAATGCTTAGAGATTCCTTTAAAAATAAACTAGTTTAGCCTACCTGCATAGCCCTTTTAAACAAAGGATGGCTTCTACTTATAAAGACCTTCAATTTGGTAAAGATTTAGCTGGTGAAGGCCACTTCATTACTCAGATCCATTCTTATTGCCTTATAATACTAACAGACCTTCTCTACCTCTTAATGATGCTACAGTCAGCCATGTCATTGTTTGGACTACTCTTACAGTGCAAAACAATTCTTGTGTGTTGAAGAAAAAAAGAAAAAAAAAAGTCCTTCTTATGTTGCTTATTCAATTTAAAAATAAATGTAAAGCAGGTTAGAATAACTTAATGTACTCTTTTATTTTTTGGTTTGGTAGTTATTTTCATGGTTAAGACTGATTTCAGATTAGCATACAAGAGTTGGCTATTATGCAGTCTGTGCACTACAACAGTTGGGGCACTTTTTTTTTTTTTAGTCTGGTCAGCCAAAGTCCAACAAACAAAAGACAGCTGCACATTTTGTAGTCTTATGCAGTGAAAGTATGAGGTTGTATAATTTAGCCTTTCAATTCCAATGTTAGAAAAAAAAACAAAACACAAACTTTAAGAAGTAGCAATCATATAAAGAAAATCCTTAAATAAAGCTAGAAAATAAAGTTTCCTATATGCTTTGCTCAGAGCTTTAGACATGATTTATGGAGAAAGGTATGACTGATAAGAGCTAAGTATCAGACATCCTAAGTGCCTTCATTTCAAATGACTGGAAAAAAACAAAACACAACAACAACAACAAAAACCTCCATGATCCTCCTTCCTTCAGTGAAACTAACAGTTGGTTCATCCAATGGCATGGTAGCTATTTGCCTGTCCTTCACAGAAAGAGTTGCTGACAAGTTCTCCCAGAGCTGCACAGCTGCTTCTCAACTGTCTCTAATCAGGACGCTAGAGTGGCACTGAGGACTAATGAAAAAGGCATATGGTCAAAGACCTGTTATTACAGCTACAGAGCTTCCCTGCAGAAAGCTGACACCCAAGAAATCTAAAGCTCACTCCAGGTACTGAAAAAAGAACTGTAACAGAAGAACCTACCCTATGCAAAGTAGATGGGTAATACCAAAGCAACACAGAGTAGAAATTTAAAGAAGACAGCAGATGATTTTCCTGGAAGGCCTAGTGAAGAGCAAAAATCTGTGAAAAAAGATGTGGAAGAATTCCTGCCAGGAAGGGAAAAAGTTCCTTGACAAAGGAAATAGAAGAGTCACCAAAACTGCTTGAACCAATTTCTCAGGGTTGACAGACCATATCTGGGAAACAAAGACTTATGTGCATCTTAGATAATCTGCATTATAAGAACAAAGAAAAATAGAGCTGGTTGGGATGCTGTGTTATGCTGCAAACATACCACTTTTCCCTAACATATTTTTTGCTTCTACTGATGGAGAGTCCCTGACTAGTAACCTATTCCACTGCTTCATTATCCTAAACATCAGGGGGCTCTCCCTAGCAGCTGGACTCAAGCTTTTAAAAATTTACTTCTTGCCATTCAAGTAGAAAACAGACTATTCCATTCTTCTTTGCAGCAGCTTGCTACGTGTTTGAATATTGTCCTGACATCCTCTTCAGTCTTAACAGAAATAAAAAAGTAAAATAATAAAAAAAAAAACCTTGCTTTTTCAAACAGATATATGTATGTACACACAATTTAGCATTCTGCTGCAGCATAGATGGCCCAATGACTAAATAAATAATAGAGGGATTTGCCCAGCATACCTTGTGATTCTGCAGTGATACGCTGCCCTCATACCCTTTGGGCTGTGTTGTTTTACTGTGGTATTAAGAATGTAGCTCACAGTAGTACACAGTAAGGGCTACAGACTGTTGTAGAGTAGGCAAGTGCAGCAGTAAGCTTCGTGCCTCTCTCCCTGCCCAGCACTGCAGTGCCTGGCACAAAAGTAGGGAACACTGGGCAACCACATCTTCACCACCACCACTGTTTAAATGGGTCTGTAATCGAGGCCTGCGCAAGTGACCCACATTCAGAATGCTGTAAAAAGCATGAGCACGATGAGCTCTGAAGTGCTTGAGGCTGCTACAGCTCACATGGCAAAACAGAAGGGACAGCATTTCATCTGTGATAGTCACAGGATTGTGCACATGACTTGTACCTGAAGAAATCCCTCTCCCTCCTTGCACGTTTATATAAGTGACATTGACCATAGGAGGAAACAAGCTGTGAAGGTTCAACACCTATTATCCCATACAATGGGGATACTATAAACAGGAATGGTTCTCACAGAACAAGATGCTAAAACCACCAGGTGCCAGGGCTGCCTGGAGACCTCTGTGATATCATCCTGTGCTCTGCTATTAGCTCTCCTTTGCATCTTGACACCAAGGTATCTCTGTCCCCTCCTTTTGCCTGAACACAGAGCAAAACTGAAAGGTCTGTTCTGTTCACCCATAGCCAGGGCTAAAAGTAAGCCACATTCCTCCTTCCTCTTCTGTGCCTGCTCCCACAGGGCTGTAGCCATCTCCACGAACATGAGGGAACGGTGCTAGGGTACGTAGCAGGAGAGTGGAAGCTGTGATTCCTGAAAGGAGGCTGTACTGATGGAGCACCAAAATCATGAAGATTCAAATGCTTTATCCACAGTTACCTAACATCACTTTATGTTGCTTCTGCTTTAACAGCAAGAATTCTTCAAACCACCCCTTGTTTAGAATTTTCCCAGAGCTTATGGCATTGCTGAAAGATTCTCTGAACAAGTGCCAGTACTACAGGATCATTCATTCTTCTGATCTGACAAGTATTCAGCAAAAACTTTTTATTAAAAACAAAACTTGTTTTTATTTTTTTATTGTCTTTTGATTCTAAAAAATTCATTAAAATAGCATTTGTTTTCTACTTCTCAATTTTATCTGCTCCTTTGCTTAAGATTTTATTTCGCTTTCATTTTCTATGGAGATGGGCTTTAAAACATAGTCTGAGCTAAAATTTAATATGCACAATAAAATTTAGTATGTAGCTGAACAAAAAGTCACTGCACCAAAAGTGGTCCAGTCCAGTAGTTTTTCTAAATGATGTAGGAGAAAAATAATGGGGCAGAGTAGCAGAAGCCTGACCCTATTCCCATAAGACTGTAAGATTTATCACCTACATAAGCAGAATGCTACAGAAAAGAGATCTATTGACCACAGCAATAACTCAAAGCCCAGTAAAGCTAGCTGAGATGCTAGTCTGGTATTTGCTGATAGTACCTTTATTATGTGGTACTCAGAATCTTTTTAAATAGCCTTGCTCAACACGCTACTGTTTTTAATATTACGCACCACCTATTCTTTTTTTTTTAGACTGGCCACTTATTTTCTTTACTGTTATTCGGGGGGCAGGGTTGGGGAGAGCTGCAGGGAAGGATTTGTAGTGGTTGGGATTTACAGTTTGAATCAAAAACTGTGTTGCCTCAGTGCTTGTGGATTTGGGGAGAGGGGGAGCTATAGCCACATGCTATGCTGGTATAACAGAAATATTACTCAAACAGAAATATGTTTGCATAATACTTTCTAAAAAAAAAAGAAAACTGCTTCTACTTGAAATGCATGGACTGAATTTTCTGTTTTTGTTACATGTGGAGAGATGCTCAACTGGCAGACTGTTTTGCAGAGCGTATCTTCAAGGGCTTGATAGCTAGGGTACAAGGTCCTTAAGAATTCTCCCAGTACTAGAAGGGGGGACACAGTGGGCATTGTCCTTTTCCCGTGAGCTTGTGTCAGGTCCCTGTGTGCAACCCTTCCTCCAGGGGTGCTCAAGGCCAGTGCTGACAGGGTACCTCTGAGTGTTGTGAGAAGAGCCAAGCATGGGCTTGGCCCCATTTGCTTGGCAGCTGCATTTAACTCAGGCTGTCAGCCCTTGGTCTTCGCCTGAGCCACACTGCAGCCATGCCTGTGCCTGGATTCCCCACCCACGGGCTTGACTTCCTGCCTTGAGCTCAGATCCATCTCTAGACATATTTTTTTTCCAGTAACTTTTAACTAAAATATACCTATTTTAGCCCATCAAGAGAGCCCAAAATATTTACAATGGACTGAGGAAATAGCCTCAGTGTTTTCTGCTTCCCCACTTTCGCAACCTCTGTGTCACATGCTTCACGTCCTTTCAGGATTTAAAAGAAAATGTAATGTTTTTTGGAAGTCCTAAGCAATCACAATTTGTAGTAAAATGTCTGTTTATGATTCTCTGAAGTTATTTACAATATTTGTTAAGGTGATTAACACCAACATCAAATAATACAGAATCCTAACCAACAGAGCAGAAGCCTTACCCAAAAGGGTTCTTGGAGCCAGCGGCATGAAAACATGCTAAAAACAAACCATATCACAAATGTACAAATAAAGTAGAAGAAAACGTCAACAGTTCCATTCAGTCATGGTTCAGTTGTTCACCTCTGAGTCCACACAAAAACTCACTGGAGGGTATGATTTTTAAATTTTTATTCTTATTTTTTGAATAGAAATTTATCTTGTTACTAAAGGGTATCTCCAGTGGCCAGACAGCAACTGGTCCTTCTCCATACCTCATTAAGGAGACGAGGAGCTTTTCTCTGATGCTATCTTCAGCACAGAGACTATGTTACCTTGTTGCAGGTGAGCACTTACAGCTTTAAGGGATTCATAAAATATGGGCACTACTACTGAGAAAAGAATATGACCGGTTCTACACACTTTTTTTTTTTTTTTTTTTTTTTTTTTACTATTGCTTAGACAAACTACAGCACCGTGTGTTTTTTAATCACTAGCAATTCTTACATGCCACCTTAAAGTTTGATAAAACTTATGCCTGGAAACCTAAGTCAATGCAGCAAAATTTGTCCATGGAAATCCTTTTCAAAACACATTGAAGGCACAGGCTACTACAGATTTATGTATACATAAACAGTCTCTAACATTTTTCCCTCTATACTTGCTCTTATAAGCCCAGCATGTTTTACTAGCAATCATTTAATCGTAAAGGGGCTGAAAAAAAAATAAAATGATTTTGTTTTTCCATGTGAAGATACATTTTCACAGCTAAGACAAACACACACAAAAAAAGTATAGTGTGAAATGTTTCTCTCTGACTATCAAAGGGAGACTGCTTTCTAATTTGAGAAAACAAACAAACAAACAAAAAACATTCGCATCTCTACTGCAGTCCAGATTCACACATTTTAAATTCCACTCAAATGCTGTCTACAGTTACCTTTTCCAAACAACAATAATCCTCATTAGGAAGCAAAGCCTAGCTTCTGTTCTCTGAACCCATAAAGATTCACTTGACAACACAACCCATGCATGGGTGAAGATCAATGCTCAGTAAAGGATGATGTGCAGCTGAGTAATGGCTGAGTTCTGCTTTGGCCTCTAATGGTTGAGACCAACATTTCTTTCGGCGCAGAAGTTCATATTTCTGACACACACAAAAACAGCAACCAAATCCTTGTTTGTGAAAATATAATTGCCTTAGGTAAAATCAAGTTACATAATTAGAACTACAAAGAAAAATTCTACCACACACGGTACATCTGTTGCCATGTGCATAAATTCTCTATGACTTGCCAAAGTAATTTATCCACCCAGAACACACATCCAAGCTGGCCAATATCTAGCACTGAGCAGAAAGCAAATTTAAAGAAAGGCACATCATTTATCATTACAGACAGCTCAGCAATATTGTGAACAGGGAGCACAATTGCAGTGCAGGGGGACGAGGGAGTGGGAGAATGAAGATTGGAAATGCTTGCTGAGCTCAGAGCCTGCTCTAACAACAGCCTGACATCGGGATCTCAAGGGCTACTTCCTCTGAGAAAAGAGGAGTACAGAAAGCCGTATCTTAACCATTCAACCCTGTCCCAATACATATTGTGATTCAATGAATTGCTATTTTGTGATGGAAAAACTTGCTGCCAGAATTTTTTTGACCACCCTTGCATAACTTGCAGTAGAATTTAATGTGAAGAATAAACAAACTCACCACTCTACGGCAGCCTTATACTGAGGCGGAAACCTTCCAGAAGTAACTTTACAAAAAGCCCATTTTCATCTGCTCCATGTAAAATTCTACTCCTTCCTCTCCACACTTAGGGGAGTTCTTGGCAAGGGTTTCAATGCTGTTATTCAGCACAAAAGACTGTGCTGAATTTTTTAACAGACTGCTCTGCTCTCTAGGCTACGAGATGCTAGGACAAGGCAAGGCAACATCATTAGTGGAAATTTCACTATTTTTATCCACAGATCAAGTTCAGATAAGAAAACATACTGACATATGAGTACCAACCTCATCCTACAGATTCTCATCTTTCATTAAAATTAAGGAGGATTTTAATTCCAAGCATCACAGAAGAAGTTCTAAATCCATGAGCAGGTTGTAAACAGTGTCTTCATGAGGTTTCACGCTCTCCAGAGCTTATACACAAAATAATGTTCTGTTGCTCATGATGATGCACCAATGGTGACGCCCAGTGAGATACTTGGAGGCAAGGAGAACGTAACACAGCTCCAGGTAGAAGAGATGATAGCAGCTGCAGGGAGTAAATTTTACTGGAGGCAGATTTTAAACAAGCAGTTTGGGAGATGTCTATATCTTCAGCAGCTAGTTCAACTGAACTGCCTCCAGCACAGTCTTGGATGAAAGCACAATTGCAAGCTGCTGAACATAAGCCCCAATTAGTCTGTTTCTACTGCACACTACAGGTCTTACTTGAGTTTCTAAGTGAGCAGAAGCCCTTCTGCTTCCCCTCTCATTTTGGGGATGCCATGGCTACCCTTACCTCAGTAATATACATTCCTTCTAAAACGAGACACTTTTACCTTTCCAGGCTGTGGAAATGAGAAGAAAATCTGCAATCATTTTAGCTGTGTACACAGTCAGTGATACAGCAAAGCATTTCCATTTTCCTTCTGCACATATATGAAAGTGTGTTCTTAATTTCTGGAAGGTCCCTGATCTTCCTGTTCCAGTTTCTGAATCTGTCGTTTTTCTGCCACAGAGCTAAGCTCAAAAAAAGTCATCTGGCTGCACAAGAAAAACTACGTTATTAAAATATGTTTTCTTTTCAGTCATGCTGGAAAAATGAAACACCTATACAGTAAATATTTTAGCTCTCATGAGCTTTTGAAAGTTGGACCACTCTCAGGAATACAGAAAAAATGAAGGAACAGGGAAGATTTGTGGTGAGGAAAGAAATAATTATAATCCATAGATATTCCAGCAGAGGTAGAATGAAGGACAGAATTCTAACCAAAAGTTTCAATAATAGGTAAAGTAAAAGGTAAAGCAAAAAATAATAATAAAAAAATCCTTGTTGCTTATGAACCAAGAATCATATCTATCATTGCTAAAAATGAACATAAATAGACATTCATTCCCCATCTCAGCTTACCTGACATGCCAAAAATGCCAAATGAGCCAATGTGGCATTAACAACAACAAAAAAATATACCAGAAGTGACTCTGCCTTCCACCAACACTTGCATCAAGCAGAGGAATAACTTGCAACAAGCCCTTCTGATAGCATGCACCTTGATACTGAGAATTACCATCTAAGTGAGCTGATAAAGATTAGAAGTTGGATGAGGAAAAAGAGTTAATAATGAATTACAAAATATTTGGTGTATTCATTTAGCAACTCATTTACGAGCTAATTGTGATTTTCCTGGAAGGTGCACATTGTTCATAAATATTTGCTATCTAAATGAGATGACAAAAGTTCAAACTGTACGTCGTTTGTGAATTGTTACCTCTGAAAACAGACTGCTATTTTCCTCTCCAATACACAATATGTGACACATGTCATATGGTGACTGATCAGTGATGAGAAAACAGAGTAATTTGATGGAGAAAAGACCAATCAATGACAATTAATAAGGGAAAACAAAGGAAGCAACATGATTTTTGCTACCAATGATCATTTGCAATCAAATTTGCAACACATGCTAAGCGGTATATAACTCATTAACTATATTGTTTAAACTGGCTGAAATATTAAGCAGCACATTTTTTAATTCTTGTTTTCAAACTGTCTGAGCAACTTCAACATTTATTTATTTATTTTTGTCTTTGGAAGCGTGTGAGATGGAATTACAGTCTTTTGCTCATTTTTGTGAGTGGCTAGTAAACATTACATGTTTAGCAGTAGCGATCACTGAAACATAAGACCCACTTCTATCTCTATGAAAATACAACTGTAGGTATTCATCTTCCTCTTCCTTCCTTAGATGCCATCATCCTGCATCAAGTAGAATAGAACACTGTTGGATACCTCTGGTGAAACAGTCAAATTAATCCTAACCAGTTTTCTGTCTGTAGCTGGGGAAATTCCATATTTAAGATCAGAAAGATTATTTGTACTGAAAATGTTTTACCCTTATTGAACAACAAGGGCATTTTATGGGTACTCAGTTGGGTGGCAAGATCTACTCATTTGGGTAGCTGGGCCAGATAATCAGTTTTTTTAAAAAACAAACAGTTCATTGCATCTTGATTCCTTTTCCAATGGGATGTTCATAAAGTTTGTTAATCGAGATTGTGCATGGTTTAAGCAAAGGTCAAGACAAAGATAAGCTCAGAACACTTCTGCTGGCAAAGAACAAACATTGGCCCTAACTCCAACGGTCAGAAGTTTAACACGATGGAGGTGGAAATGGCATAGAAAGAATCACAGAAACAGTCAGAGAATGGTTTGGGTTAGAAGGGACCCTAAAAACAATCCAGAGCCAACCCCTGCCATGGAAAGGGGCACCTCCCACTAGATCACAGTGCTTAAAACCCCATCCAGCCTGGTCTCGGGCACTGCCAGCGATGGGGCACCCACAGCTCTTCTGGGCAGCCAGAGCTGGGGCCTCACCGCCCTTATCATGAAAAATTTCTTCCTTATATCTAATCTAAATGTGCTCTCTTTTAGTTTAAATTCAGTACCGCTTGTGCTATCACTCTACCCCCTGACAAAGAGTCCCTCCCAGCTTTCCTGTAGCCCCCTTTAGGAAGGCAGCTATAAGGCCTCTGCAGAGCCTTCTCTTCTTCAGGCTGAACATCTCAGCTCCCCCAGCCTCTCTTCACAGGCTTGCAGAAAGTCCATTTTGCTTTTCTGTGGCTTTCATAGACAGTCAAAGATCAGCCTGGGTTTGCCTGAAATAGAAGTTAAGTTTTCACACCACTGTCACTTTGTTAAAGAACACATTGAAAAGTTTGAACTGAAATAACGCCTGAAACTCGATAATTTGACACCATGTCTGGTCTGTGTTCTAAATAGTGTTCATAGTTCTACTTTGGACTCTTTCAGCCATACTTTCTGTGTGACAAATAACTAAATGACATGTTTTTAAAACATGAAGCATTGGCCATTTTCCGTTTCTAGTGCTGCCCTGTTAAACTACTTGAAACCAGTACAGATCGTGTTTGAAACTCCTGTCACTGACTGTACTTCAGTCATCCAGCATGTAATGCATATTCATCTAATACTTACATATGATTGTAATGCTTATAGGGATAAGCTGGAAAACTGACAAAGGACCATAATTTTAGTGAAAGTGGTGGGGAGGGGGGCTTGTAGCAAATACATTCACAATGATTTCATTTCCTCTCTCTGCTGTTCTCCTGACTCACCATCTGAGGTTCTTCTAAAATTATTCGGGCTCCTCACATCAAAATCATAACATAAAGGAAAACAGTAACATTTTAAATTATTTTCTGTTTGACAGTAGGAACAACATTTGTGAAAGATGGACAGGTATGACGGGAAAAGTTTGGCAGGTCACCTAGTGCCCACCAAGCTGCTCTCTTTTTCATCCTCCTAAGCAAGAAAAGGGAGAAAAATAAGGGAGAAAATAAGATGAAAAGCCCCTGAGTCACGTCAAGCACAGGGACATCACTTACAGTTCCCACCATGGGCAAAAACCACAGTAAAACAGTCAGAAACAAGTTTTGGCCAGTGGCAGGTCTGTTTTGGTGCCAGCTGGAACTTGCTCAGTCTGACATGGGGCAGCCTCTGGTCTCTTCACACAGAAGCTAGCCCTGCAGCTCCTCCACTACTAAAACCTTGCCACATAAAACCAACACAAGATGCAAAGCATATGTGTATTATTATTATTATTTATAGCTGATGTAGCAAGTAGAAGGTGGAAAACCTGCCAACTGGCTGAATGGTACATGATCTAAAAAATAAACGATGGTTCTTCCATGGTATATCACATGCAACAAATCCTTATTGTCATCGTTTGCTTCTCCTTAGCACCACAACTTAGTTCCCAAATTGCTTCTGCTGATTCAGTTGTTTCTATGGATATGCTTCAAAATAGGTCTAAGTGATCCAGCTGTGGTATCTAAAAGCATATACCCACCCCCCGCACATACACAGACACCTCCTCAAGGAAAAGGATCATTTCACAAAGTGAGTTAGCGTGTGGCCACATTAAACAACTATTCAAATGGTTGAATCTGCGCAGTGTGATCACATCCGTTGTTCGGGTGGGTTTGAAAGGCTCCTGTCCTAAGCCTGATTTACTGTTAAAGGAATCACACCGTGGAACTGCAGGCTAAATCCATGTTAGCACTCATTATGGGCAGGTCTCTTCCAGAAACATCTGCTTCAGAATGCCATCCCCACCATCCTCTATTAAAGTTAACTCATTTATTATGTGTAAATCACAGCAGGACTTGGCCTTTTGTTCCTTGTCAACAGCGCAACTTACATTGTACTATCCAAACGCCACTAGGAGCAAGTATCCTTTTCGGGTTATTAAAGAGAACTAGTGTCAATCAACCTAGGACAGTGCAGAGGCTGAGCCCTACCTCAGATAATTCTCAGATGCTGACACTCTTATAACAAAATTAATTACTACTCCATATAGTCTGATTGACAGAATCCCTAGGCCCTTTGACAATGGCATGTCAAAATACAATGGAACTTGGATGTAGAAAGCATACAGAAACTAGCATAATTCTGTAAGTATCCTCAAGCACCAACTGCAAAAAAAAAGCCTCTTCTTTCTGGGGGTGGAGTCACATTTTTATTTTCATTAAAGAACAGGTCATTCAATTCCACATAAAATATATATGTACTAGTGAAACAAGTAATTATTCTAATGTAAAATACACAGATCTAATGTAATGAATATTTGAAATGAAGAGAGATTGAAGTTAAATTATTCCTACATAATCTACAGATGTTGTAGGCAGTCTGAAGCATATGTGTTTTGTTTAGTCATTTTACGAAATGCATAGCCATATATCAGCTTATCTGGGAAATTAATTTTTTAGTCCTAGCATATTTGAACACACTTCTTTTCATTGGATAATCCTAAATGCAGATGAAGATGTTTCTTTGTTCTTTATAAGCTAGAGGGAAATACAAGAAGCTATTCTGCAGGGGAGACTCAGACCCTTAACAAGAACAGCTTCTGCAAAATAATGTAGTCTAAAAGCTAGGAAATGAGGGACAGTAGGTTTAACATATTTTCAGAACAGATTCCTTCTATAAATTAGGATTGCTGCAGTTATCTGATCCAAACTTTTGGCAGATTTTTAGCAGACCAGATGTCCACAATAAAATGTTATTCAATGTATCTGTGAACAGTTTCTAATATGTAAATAACTCAGTTTCTGCAAACATCTCATGGACAAGTGCCAAAGTGAGTGGTGTTCATTTCAGTATAGTAGAAGAAGGGGTTATAAAGATTCTTCATTCTGTGATAAATGTACTGTTTAAAATATTTCTTTATTCATTTTATAATAGTGCATAAAGAATATATTTGTCTGTAGTAAATAGGCTGAAAACATAATAACGTTACAATAAACTTGGGAATAAAATCAAGAATGCCTTCAGCTTTGAAAAGATGGAGGAGAAAAAAACAAAAACAAAAACAACAAGTTACCCAAAGGATGCTAAGCAATTGTTTTCCATATAAATTGTGTCAGATGATTTTACATGGTTGCTGGATTTCCATGCACACTGGTAATTTACATTGCTTGATTTTAATTTTGCTTTCTACGATCCCCTGACCCTGACAGCAACAATGATACAGGCCAGTAGACCAGTGCAGCCAACTGGTTTGTTACTTGTCTTAAGATATGAGAAAGCACCTTATATTGCATCCCCCAGATACAGCACTCCTCAGCATTAGAAAAGCTAGTTAGACCAGAAACGATTCCCTCCACAGCCTCCAAAATATCAACAACCACCCAATCTTTCCCAAAGTACAGGATCTAGAGAAAGAAGCAACAAGGCAGCTTTGATACTCAAGTAGAGTATAACAATTTACAGCTCCGACACTCTTCTAGAGGTGGGTATTTATGCTTTTGGTTCTGAAAAATCTCAGATGCAGTTACTAATGATAATGTTTGCCAGTGGCTTCTGCATTAGTGACATTCATGCAATAATACATCCCTACCAGGAAACAGTCCCAGCTCCCTAATCACTGCTTAATAAACCAAATATTTTCTTTGCTTTTTCATGTTAGATATTGTCTCTTGTTCTTAAATAATCAACAAGTTTCAACCAGCTGATGGGTCTTTTCAGTTTACTGTAATTTAATTCTTAAATAAGCACCTTGCTGACATCCTAAATTGTCTCCAGATTATTTTATTAATCTTACAAGAACATTAACATAATCAGTTATGTATGGTATTTACTACTGTAAATCAGTAGTATGTTCTAACTTGTGAGAAAGCCCTTTCTCTCTGGCTCCAAAGGAAACATAATTGACCCTGACACAGTTACGTGCTCCAGAGGGGAGAGAGTCTGTCACGTTAAATCATTTCTTGATCAAATCCAAAATGGCAAGTTAATTGTTTAATTAAGGGAACACAGCCCTTAGAAACTTCTGTGTTCTACATAATTTTATAATGGGACTACATAAATAAAATAAATAAGATCTGATTGAACGGGGAGGAATTTCATAAGCAAAACCAGTGCTAAATATATGTGATATTGACCAAAAGCTATCAATGGCTAATCTCCAGTGGCAGAGCCCAACAAAACAAGCTGAGTTTGAGGTAAGCACTTCAGAATTCATATGAAAAGCAATTGACACATTAGAACACAGTTGTACCTCGTTTTGGTTCTCCCATCTTTAAGACAAAGAATGGACCACAGAAACAAAATTCTCTCTTACTTCTTGAAGTAATTCTGAAAAACGGGATTAATGAAAATCAAAGCATTTTGTAGGAAATTGTGCTACTGACACTGCAACCTTTAGTGTACTTTTCACAGTTTAGTGGATTTTTGCCACCAAAATCCACATCTAGAGGTCACTTTTCACACTGAATAAAAGTTCATTTTTATAGACCAAAACTATCTGTCTGGAACTCAGAACTAGGTACGTAAACATGCACTGATTTATTTATCCATGGACGGGCCCCAACACGATACGTCCCATTATTTATACAGCAATGTGAAACACACCAATTCTTTTTGATATGTTACTCACTGGGTGCAGTGTACCTGCACATCTCACTAGCAGAATTTCTTCCAGCATTAGATGTTCTGAACAATTTCCAAAAGTCTCTCTCCCAAAACTCTGCCACACTTTTTTTCTGTCTTTACTGTAAACTATTATGATATTATCCAAACTCAAAACAAAATAATGTTCATAATTAATTTTGGAACCATCACAGATTAAAATTCTAACTTTAATATAGCAAAAATATTTATAGCATTCTGCCAGCATTATGCATGTCAGATTTCTAATGATATTAAGCTTTTTTTTAGCAAAAGTCAATGGGTTAAACCCTTCCAGTGGTATTTCAACTTAGATTTGTCCAGTGCCTGTTTAAGGCCTGACTTACATATTCATTGTCTATGAAATTTAGGTCAATTGATGTGTATTAAGCTGCACAAAATCCTCAAGACTTCTAATTTTTAAAAGTTACCTGAGAAAGCCCATACAGCATATTAATGAATTAGAGAAGACAACAAATCAGCCACAGACTTTTTTATTTTATTTTATTTTATTTTATTCTGGGATACTAGTTTTTTGTTTTGTTTTAAATATATGTAAGCCATTTTGCATCCAATATCATTATGATACCTAGGTGGTGTGTTTTTTATTTTATTTATCTTTTCCCATGGTTTCTGCAAGTTTCAGGTCACAGTGTCCAGTCAACTCAGTCATGCCTGGGGAAGAGGACAGATTGCTTTTTTTCTTGTGTGAGGACCATAGTTATATTAGAAAAAGAAAAGAAGCTGCATGCAGGAGCTAATCATAAGCCCCAGAGAGTAAGAGGAAGGCAACTCTCAGCTTAGGAATAACATCATGAGAACACATAGCACTTATATTAGAATCTGGACTGCAATACTCACTCAAAAGACTTAAAGTTGTATATCAGGCCCCCTAATTTGTTTCAAATTAATGAGACTTCTGAAACAATATATATATATATTTTCACTCTGACTTTTCCTTTCTTTTGGTTAAAAGCAATGTATGTTTTACAGCTTCTCCCCATCTTGATCATGTGTGAGAAATTTGCTGTTGTTTTGAAATAGTAACTTGGTTCCATGAAGAGAGAATTTGAAAAATACATGAAATATATCAAAATTCATGACAAAATAAAATGAACAAAAAATAAACAAATAAAATGTCCCTAACGTACAGTGAGCCAGATTAGGTAAAAAAATGTGGCAAGATTGCAGAGTGTGCTTTTGTACCAATACCAGCTCACACAGGATCAGAGGGAAAATAAATAATCCTGCCTGGATTCATCAGTGTTTAATCAAAATCTGACTTCTTCCCCTCATCAATTAAGAGATTTGCAGAAGGCAGAAGAGAATAAAAGGTAATAAGGCTAAAAGTGATGAGGGAAAAAGAGGGTCACATCAATAGAGACACATTTTTGTAACAGTTGTCTTCTCTCCAGAATGAACAGAGAAGTGTAAAGAATCTACTTTCTCCAACCACACAGAGGAGCTGTGCTAAATCTCTGATTAGACACAGATTTTCTTTAAACTTTTATAGGAATGAGAAGGTCTCCACTAATGAGAGTTTAAGGGAATTTCTTAAATCTGAAGTGAAGGATATCAGGAGTTGAACATAACCTGAGGGTTTTCCTGTACATGTTCACTAATATTACAAAGAGCTTTCAGAAAATCCTCTGAAGATCCTGTTTCCTGCAGGAAGAAAAAGAAGCAGGGCAGATAAGAGTTTGGGGAGGTGAAAAGGAAAAAAAAAATAATGTTACTATAAAGTTACCTATACAGTCTGTTGTTAAAAAAGTGGGAGACTCCCAAATGCCTAAAATAATTCCTGTATCTAGGAGGCAATCTGAAATGGAAAAAAAAAAAAAAAAGCAAATCAAAAAGTTCTCCCCTCATCTTTTCACAAGACTAGCTGTTCTAGCATACAAAAGCAGCACAACCTGTACAGCACATACTGTAACTGGGAAAATAACTGAGCTTGTAGAAACGTAGCACTGAACCTTCCACAAACAGAAGCTGAACCCAGAGCTTTCCAGCTGACACCTGAGGAAGTACAAGAGGACATTTTACCCTTCCAGGGACGCCAGTCAGTATGCTGCCTGGCTGCAGTGATGAGTAACAGTCCCTGTTCACATCCAGACACATACAAGCCATTTCACATCATTCTCTAGCATATTTAAATGCATAGCTTCCACACGACTACACTTTTTTTTTTCTTTTTTTCTTTTTTTTTTTTTTTGGGGGGGGGGGGCGGGGGGAGAGAGACATAACTCTAAACACTACAGACTTGCACTGTGCTCTCCCTCTTTGCAATAAGCAGGGACAGACAGCTGCTCCTCCTGTAATTCCCCTGGTATTGTGGTAATTGTAGCTTCTCTCCTGGGATTTGTCAGGACGTGAAAAAGTTTTTAAGCTGCACCTACTCCATGGCCTAGTGTCTGTTAAAAAAAAAAAAAAAAAAAAAAAAGCCCTCCAAACAAAAAGCCCCAACAACTATGCCAAATCCACCTGCCTTTATTATGTTCAATGGAAGCACTGTTGTTTTCAACATCGGAGAGGGAGATTTAACCTCTGTGTAAATGGAGAGCAGTCGAGGGCAATAAAAGCTTGTGTCACGTAAGAGAGGCTGATCAATGCTGACAGGGGTAGGAATGGAGAAATCAGAATACTTGCTCCTGAGCATGAAGTGTCAGACTCATGGAGACCTTTATAAAGCACTTCTCTGTCTGTGTTTTGTTACAGAAAGCTCCTTTAATGCTGGAAGATCTGCAAGGGATGGGAGCTGCCCTTCCAAATCTTGAAGAAAGCAGTAGCTTGCCCTTCCAAAACAAGGTGAGTGGAGTACAAAGTCCAGCTTTGACAAGTTGCCATAGAGAAGGGAACAAAAAGAGCAGCACTTTGAAGTTTTCCTTGGAAGACTTCGCACAGTAGTCCTTCAGCTCATGGCGCCCATGGAAAGCTACAGGGCCCAGCCTGTGGCAAGCCCCAGTATGACCTGTATGAGGTCTGCGAGGCAGCTCTGACAGGTGGGAGCAGCCCTGGGGTGGTCCACGGGAGAACAAGTCACAGACAGAGAAAACAGATGCAAGAAATCCTCACAGAGGTGGTAAACTGGAATAAAGAGAAATAAATGACAGACAGGTGAAGAGCTATCAAAACCAGGGCTTGTGAAAGACTTAAAAAGATGCTGTGACCAGTAAGTCCTGATAGCATCATATATTGTCCCAACAGAAACTTGTTTAAGTTCAGTGCAGGATGTTTAGACTCAAAAGATGATCAGAAGGTTACAACTGGAATGGAAAAAACAAACAAACAAACAAACAAACAAACAGGAAATTGTGCGGAGTGGGGGCGGGAAATTGAAAAACTTTGGATGCTGGAGAAAATAAATAAATTAATACACACAGTGAAGAGGTCACAAAGAGAAACCGCTGGAGCATCCTGGATCTATAACAGAAACCTACAGCACATTGTAGCAGAAGAGCAAGTGGTGGATCTGCAACTGATGTTATCTCAAGAGTGTTCTCTGAAGCTAGGGCCTGTTGCTGCTATCTAATTTTAAATCATGCCACACTTTTCTTAGACATTTTTCTAAATGCAAGTGGCACAGAACCATCTTTCAACCTCATCACACATTAATTTCTTCAACAACCAATGTTTATTTTCATACACATTTTAGGGTAAAAATTCAAAAGAGATTTTTATCATTTCACATGCATAAGAGAAAAAGGAAACCAAACTCTTAAGTGTGATACTTTCACCTGAAACATGGAAATATTTCCTCCTAATATCCCACTCTGTCTTCCTTCCAGTCTGTTATTCACAGCTTCCATTACAAAAGCCCAGAAGCAGCTTGCTAAGCATGAGCCTGCCTGTATTTGTTGGCAGTGGCATCACCATAGGCTACAGAACCAATCTCCTTGCTGTTATTCCCATGGAGGGGCACACAAAAACGTTGTACATTAGACTGTACAGAATTTCCAATTTGAATCATCTCTCATATATTCAGCGTTTAGTGAAGTACTACATTATTTTATGCACAAAAATAAAATCTGAAAGTGGGAGAATAGGGAGTATTGAACTGGTGACCTATATGCATCAATCTGAGGTTCAAAAGGTTAGGAAGCTTTCACATATCAGTGATTTACCTGAGTTTAACATTTGATAATAATCCTGTCTGCAGTGTTTCCCTTTTGTATGTATTTTACACTTCTATTGTCTCTTTAGTTCAAGGCTCAAACTCATTTCTGATGTGAAACAGAGACACGTGGCTCTTTAGAACCAAAACGAAACCCAGTACTAGAGCTCCTTAGCATCTGCTGTACAACTATAGGGGCTCTCAATATTTTTTCACGTTTTTGATTTCTTCTTAAAAATAATTCACTTTTCTTGTCACAAAATATAGGAATAAAATTTTGTTCAGTATTCTAATAGCAGCACAAGTGTCCTAAATGAAAACATAAAATACATGGAATAATAGTAGTAGCTAGGGGGATTGCATTTATGGGCTATTTGTTATTATGTTATCTGAATTGCAGGAAGCAACTGAAGTGAATATTTGTACTTGTGCAATGTTATTTGCTTTGTATACAGCGGCTCCCGTAACGCCAGCATTTGTGCCGTCTTTGTATTTTACATGGCTTCCCAAGAGGAGAAGCGGTAGTGAAACCGATAAAGCTGGCAATAAACCCATATTAATAATGTATGCAGAGCCATAGATGTCTATTTATATGGCACAGTATTAAAGTGTAAATGCATTGCCTTTTTTTCTTTAAGATGAGCACAAATGACCAGAACAATGTTCTTAGTTTTTTTTTTTTTTTTTTCCAGTGAGAATGACATCTTGATAGTGCTATATGCTAAGGAACTCTCAAAACAATACACACACACACACAATGCTGATATTAGTGAAGTTAAATTCCAGCCAATGACATTTTTAAAAACAACATGAGAATTTATTTCTTCATTTTATTATTGTTCATCTAGTGATGATCTTTGCTCTGAGCAGCAAAAGATTGACACACCCTCATTTGAAATTACAGCACAGATACAAAGCCATGCATGGACATCAGCTAAAGATCATTTGAGTTCCTCAGTGACAAAAATTAGCACATGCTATTTTTTGGGCTCCTGTTCACACAACCTGATCACCTGTTAGAGTGCTTTTAGGTAATTAGAATGGATTAGTGCAATACATTATATTCAGAGTTTATCTATCAAGACAGTATGTGACTTGCAAGTAAATGAGAAAGAAGGAGTGTGGCCATTATCAGGGGACATGTGGAATTTCTCTTCAGGATTTAAAATTTTATCTTTCTGAGAGCATCTTTGGCATGCCTATTTGGTTAACATCTGAAATATCATTACTAACAGAGGCAATAAGTATTTTTGATTGCAGAGAGTGGTTATCATTGTTACCATTTATTATTTAAACCAAGGAGATCCCAAATCTATGAGAAAGCTTCTGAATTTTTGGACTCGAAGACACGCACAAGAAAAGAACAAGCAAACCTTTCTTCTTTTCCTCTCTGTTGACAAGACTATGAAGCAGTCCCCTCATTTTCTGAAGTTTTGGTGTATTTCAAGAGACCAGTATTTCTGTTTGAAATTTATATTCTACTGTGATATTAAGCAGTTGATCACTCTGTACCATTTTTATGCAGATGACAACTAAGGACCCAGATCAGCAGTGTAAAATTCAAATTAAACTAATTTTATGACTATAGTTACCCACATGCTTGCAATTCCCAGAGTTGTTCTGACACTACTTTGTGTTCTCTCAGTTTGGAGTAGATAGGCTCAAAACTGATCTTGTCCATGTCCTCAGAGTGCAGCACTAAAAACTAATTTTTCATTATGACTAATATAAAGTAGTATTTTGCTAGTTATTCCATACTGTATTCTAAATGTGCACTGGGGAATGATAAGATATATATGTATATAAAATATAAAAGATTCTACCATTTTGATTCATGCCCTAGCATACATCTACTTTCTCAAGAAAATATAAATGAGCTCTGGTGACATTCTGAGTCAAAGACCTCTGCTGGCTCTGACCAAAAAGAAGGGTGTGTTTTTGCTGTATTGAGAGCTGTTTAGTGCTTGGGATGGTCTTTAAACTGCACCAAAACAAAGACTGAAAACAAAAGCTTTGCACTATAATTGGTTTGTGGCTTTATACTCTCCCGTGGTCATCACATCTTCTTTCATCTCCCCTGATACCTAGCAAAGGATCAGTTCTCAACCTCAAGTCTTCTCTTGTCATTTTATATTGCAGATGAAGACAAGCAACGTGTACTCATCTCTAAATGAAAACCTTATGCCTGTTTTGACTTATATAAGTAATGGCCACATCTGTATATAGGAGTAGCTCAGTGTTATGTGAACAGCTTTCTAAGTAAGGACATCAGATGTGATATATAGTCAGCTAATTTCACTGGTGAAATAAATTTGATGAATAACATGTTTTCTTTCCACAGACCTTAGGAGTGTTTGTTTATTCCACCAACTCTATGCAAAAGTTAGAATTGCTCTATTCATACTATCCTCCAAATTTTAGTATGTAATGGACATCCCCCTTCCATCCTTGCTGTGAAGCAGAAGAAATGACAACTCTCCCTACACCCTCTCCATGATTTTGCTATGCAGCATAATTATGAGAGGTTAGAGGGGAGAAGCTTTACCTGCTGCTGTCAAACAGGAGAACTGGGGAGTGTGCAGATACAAAGAAAATACAGGAATTCAAAGTGACTGTGATTTAAAACCTTCTTCTTCAAAAAAAGAAAGATCTGACTTGTTCTTTGGGAATGACAGAGTATGAATTTCTTATTTTTTGCAGAAAGAACTACACACATCAAGGGAGAGCAATACCCACTTGAGAATTCTTGTATAGATATATCTTTGAAGAAGGAGCTTCCGGCATACGTTCTAAAATTACCAGGGGATGGACAGGTAGTCTTTCACAGGAAAAGGAAAAATGAGTTATAAGCAGAAAAAACAGGTAGTTTGGAGAAAAAATAAAATTAAAAAAAATCAAGACAAGAACACCACCACCACAAACCAAAGAAAACAACAAGACAATAGAGCCTGTCCACATTTTTAAAAAACTTCAATCTACTCAATTCTTATTGGCAAGATTGCGGAAAATGTTTGTACCTCTCTGCAGAAAGATGGACCCCTGAAGAGTTAGATATTCATGTTGGATAAAGAGACAAGTTTTCAGCCTCTCTAGGGCTTAGCACTCTGACACACAAAGTAAGGCTGGATAATTTCTCAGTCCTACAAACACAAGAATAGTTCAATTTATCAAAACACTTATGTCTAGAAAAAGCAAGTAAAACAGTGGATTTCAGCAATATTAGGATTAAAGCATGTGCTGATAGTTTTAACTGAATCAGGATCCAACTTCAGACTTAAAGTGTGTCTACATAAGGAATGCATCAGAAATTTGAAATAAAGCTCTAGATAAATATAAAATAAGCTTCAACAGAAAAATAAAATCTACGCCGTTTGACCTACAGGATAAAAAAATCAGGCAAGACCCCGAGGCTGCTCACAGCTCTTGCTGTGTCTTTTTGAACAAGTCACATCATTTCTCTTGGCTTTTATTACCCCCCTAAACTTTGTCGGCCTTGTCTAGTTGGCCTGTAAAGATCTTCAGGTCAGGGCTTGTTTCTTAATATACCAAGCACAATCTCTATTGGCTCTTCTGTGCAGCCTGGTACAAATTCATGAATACCTGCAGTATTGTTGAAAACTAACAAATAACTGTAATAGATGTATCTTTATTTCTTATGAGCATAACGCCTATATGGGTTCAGACCAAAGCCCAGTGTAGAGTTCAAGTGATCTGTCCCACTGCCAAAAGCAATTGTCCAGGAGAAGGCATAAGCATAGGGCATGTACGCAGTAAGTACTATTTCTGTAAATTCTCTCTTATCAACCCAGCTTTGTGGCTCATTGACTTTTCAAGCCAGCAGCAGCGATTCCAGTGTCTTTCTTTAGATGTTATACTACCAGCTAAAGATTCCAGGTAAGGAGGGACTCCTGCAGGAATTCAGGACACTAGAATCATGGAATCATAAGGGTTGGAAATGACGTCCAAGATCATCTGGTCCAGCCATCACCCTACTACCAACGTCACCCACTAAACCATGCCCCTAAGCACCACGTCCAACCTTTCCTTAAACACTCCCAGGGCCGCTGACTCCATCCCTTCCCTGGGCAACCCATTCCAATGCCTGACTACTCTTTCTGAGAAGAAATGTCTCCTCATTTCAAACCTAAACCTCCCCTGACACAACTTGAGGCTGTTCCCTCTAGTCTAGCTGATTATCTGTGAGAAGAGGCTGACCCCCAGCTCCCCACACCTTCCTTTCAGGTAGTTGTAGAGAGCAATGAGGTCTCCCCTGAGCCTTCTCTTCTCCAGACTAAACACTCCCAGTTCCCTCAGCTGCTCCTCACAGGACTTGTGTTCCAGGCCCTTCACCAGCTTTGTTGCCCTTCTCTGGGCATGTTCCAGGGCCTCGATGTCCTTCTTGTTCTGAGGGGCCCAAAACTGAACACAGTACTCAAGGTGTGGCCTCATCAGAGCAGGATACAAGGGGACGATCACCTCCCTGGTCCTGCTGCCTACACTATGCCTGATAAAAGCTAGTGCAAGAGATGAATTAACTAATGAACACTTAATATTTTACAGCAATGCAGACAACTGCAGTTTATTTCCTGAGGAAATCATACAATGACTAATAAATGTACACACTGAATGCTTTTACCTATGGGGAGAAATATTTTTCCAGGATCTGGGAGTGGTATGGAATTACTACCAGAACTCTTAAATCCATGAGAGGATATTATATATTGCTTTTCTTTTAGGAGCTCTGTATCAGTGCTGGTGACTTCCTGGTAAACCAGACTTGTATGTAAACTGCTTTCCTGTTACTTTATGTCTTCCCTATAATCCTTTCATTCCAAATAAATAGGATTTTGCTTTATGGAAAGTGGTTAACCTTTTGCTGAACTAAAAATCACACATGCAGTTAATTACCAGAATCTGCAATCTAAACATTTTATATAGAGAAAATTGAAGCACAAAAATGAGTTTGGCCAAAACAGAAAATCTAATCAGACTTTGGCAGAGTTCAAAACAACATTAAATCTCTTACTGTAATTGCAAAACGTATTGCAGCAAAAACTGATCATCAAACAGCAAAAGGAAATAGAAAAGGTGTTAAGAAGTATATATACACTACAGCACTTGGGATGCTGTATTTTAAAACATCATCACACCATTAACACACCTCACAAAAAATAAATAAATTGGCTGTCTATTAAGTCAAATGTATGGCAGGTATAGAAAAAACCACTCTTAGTCGCTTTGGAAAGGGGGACATGAACTTGTCTGAGAAATGTGCACAGTATGTATTATATGAATAATAAAAGTGCTGCTATAATAGAGTGCATTACTAAATGCTGTGCATGAAGGAACTCCTGTCCTCCCAGTCATCAGAAAGATGATCAGAAACATTCTTCTCTGCACTGCCATCATTTCTTTTTGGGTATTGACTACCTCATCAAGACCAATAAAATGATGACCAGACTCCATGCCAGTTGCGTTTATATGAGCATGTTTTGGCATCAAGCTGATTGAACCCTCAAAGATCAGGCAGATGCCTGGTTAATCATTCTCAATTTACAAGAGTAAACATTTATGTGCATATCCAACCTAGGCACCCAACTTGGTTAAACCTCTGCCAGCACACAGAACTGATTTGGACATAGATTATTTAGACATCATAATGCTGTTTCTTTACTTGGAGACACTGCAGTATTACCAAGAAAACACTGAAATTCTCTCAAATATTGTCACAAATGTAGCATGACCCACTTGCCACTGTATCCAGACAGCCTGCTTGCAAGCTGAGAATGTATGCAGAAATGGTACTCTAAAGGCCCATAGAAAACTTCAAAATTTACTGGGGAAAGACCTTCAACATTTAAAATGTTCACAACTCACATCAGCATTACCTGCTTTTACTGGGCTTTGGTTCTGAAACTATTCAGGGTGAAATACACACTCTTTAGGAGACTCTCTAGTGCTTTAGCCCTGTTTCACTTGCAAAAAAATGAATCCCCAAAATATATTCAGAATTGTACTGCCAGGCACAGTGATTCTTAACTTACATTGCCACTGCTCAGACTCCTCCCTTGCTTGAATTATCCAGCAGCGTCTTTCTCCATTCATGGCATCAGCACCAGTGAAGCCTCCTCAGTCTCATACCTATGGGTAGAAGAGATATGAAGTAGTTAGCCAAACTCGCAAGACTAGAGGAACACACTCTCCAGAGTCCATATCTTTACGGGAGCTGTTCACTGAAACCAATTTAAAATTCTCTTTAATTGATTCAGCATTGTGCCCTTTACAGAGCAGTGAGCTCGGAACAATGCCAGCTGTTGATTAACTGTCAATTCAACCTGCTCTCCCCATTCACCCATGCAAAGGTACCCACCTGCAACTAACAGCCCCATACAGAAAAAGGAAAAAAAAAGCCCTTCTGAAGCTATGAAAATGTATGAGAGAAAATCTGTCTCTCTGAAGAATGTCCATGTCAGACAGTACTCACTAGATCTGCCAACAGAAACAATTTTGTACCAGGCTACTGGGACAGCTGTGAACAAATTGGTGACTGACTATAGTCAAGTTGTGGACTTTTTGGCACTCCTAGGACAAATAGTAAATAGTACTTTGTGACTCTGGAAGCAGCTTTTTTCTTGGAATCTTGTGTTAGCGTGTGGGATTTTACAGATAAATAAATGCAGAGAACAGGTTAAATTGCCTTTATACTATTGATTCCCAGAGAGGTTAAGGTAAGTACGAGTGCCATTGCAGTCAAAAGACATTGAGAAGTGGCCCATAAAACATCTAAGATACTTAGATCAAAAATCTCTATTCTTAGTTGTGTTTTGATTTTTTAAATGAAGTTTGTTTTTAACACATTTTTGGAGACATTAAGTTAATTCTCTTGAAAAACAAATATGTACCATTAAAAACAAACAAACAAACCACACATGTTTCTCTTCAGATAGGCCAAACAAAAGGTTTGGGAGCCTATATACCCCACAGCCCTAGCTCAGAGGTCACTCTTTTTTTTTTCCAGTCGTGCCATGGAAGCCCTCTACATGTTGAAGAAGATCCTTCTCCCATCTCAGAGATTTCCCCAATACAGAATATGATGCAGGACCCACAGGGAACATAAGCATTTCTGAAGTGGCAGCTTGGGCCAGGCAGCTCATGTTCAGGCAAGTGGTGACCAACATCACCAGATCTTTTTCCTCTGCACAGCATTCGAGCCACTCTCCCCCAGGCCTGGAGCACCGCAGGGAGTTGTTGTGGCCAAAGCGCAGGACCCAACACTTAGCCATGTTGAACCTCTTCCCATTGGCCTCTGCCCATCAACCCATCCTGTCCAGGTCCCTCTGCAGGGCCTTCCTACCCTCCTGCAGATCAACACTTCCCCCCCAGTTTGGTGTTGTCTGCAAACTTACTGAGGGTGCAGTCAATTCCCTCATCCAAATCAAAGAGGATGGGCCCCAACACTGACCCCTGGGAACACCACTGGTGACCAGTTGTCAGCTGGATTTCACTCCATTCACCACCACTCTCTGGGCCCAGCCCTACAGCCAGTTTTTAACCCAGCAAAGAGTGTACCTGTCCAAGCCATGGGCTGCCAGCTTCTCCAGGAGAATTCTATGGGAGACCGTGTCAAAGGCCTTGTTAAAGTCTAGGTAGACTACATCAACAGCCTTTCCCTCATCTACCAGGTGGGTTACCGAGTGGTAGAAGGAGATGAGGTTGGTCAGGCAGGACTTGCCTTTCACGAGCCCATGCTGACTGGGCCTGATCCCCCGGTTGTCCCGCATATGCTGTGTGATTGCATTCAAGACGACCTGTTCCATCACCTTTCCTGGCACCAAGGTCAGGCTGACAGGCCTGCAGTTCCCTGGTTCCTCCTTACGACCCGACCCTTCCTATAGATGGGCATCACATTAGCAAGTCTCCAGTCATCCGGGACCTTTCTTGATGACCATGACCACTAATAGCTGACAGAAAGAAGCCCGAGCAATCACATCTGCCAACTCCCTCAGCACCCTTGGGTGGATCTCTTCTGGCCCCATGGGCTTGTTACAGTCCAGGTGGAGCAGCAGGTCTCTAATTGTCTCCACTTGAACTGTGGTGGGTTTATTCTGCTCCTTGCCCCAGACTTCCAGGTTGGGAGGCTGAGTACCCTGAGGATAAGTGGTCTGGCTAGCAAAGGCAGCATTATTTATTTATTTAACAGCACATCACAAAAACACAATAATCCTATTGCCCCAGTCACTCAGACTTTGAAATTTACATCTATAGGATCTATTATATCAGTGTGGACCATAAAAAAAAAAAAAATCAACAACATCAAAAAGAGGACATTAAATACTAAGCACTGACATTCCTCTGAGATGTATCAAGGTAGAAGAAAAACTACGATGGTTATCATAGTTGAGAGCCTCATGCAGTTCTGAGCTTTCCTAGCAAAATTCAAACCTGCAATAAATATACCTCTTTCTTTACAATGTGTCAAATTTTCTTGCACTATTTTTAAGACATTTGTAGTATGAACAACAACAAAGGAATAAAAGTATATAAATAGATATATTCTATTCACAGCATACTAGAAATCCTCAATTGCTTAATGATACTATTGGCAGATGTAAGCCATGAAATACTGCTTAGCTATTTATTTCCCAAGTTTTATAATAATTCAGCTCAAATAGTATTCTTGAAGTTTAGTCCTGCTGTAAACTTAAAAAACAAACAAAAACAACCAACCAAACAAGAAAAACAGAAAATCAAGTTGGTGACTTGATTCAAGAAAAAAAGAAAAAAAAAGATAGAGATACACAGAGACACACACAAGAATAAACAAACCAAACAAACAAACAAACAAAAAAAAACCCCAGAAATTGGCATTTATCTATTTATATTAGAAATGATCCATCTAGGTTTCACTAGTGGTGGGTTGGGCACTTCGTTTTGCAAAGGCTTGGTCCAAATACAGGCAGTATCTTTCTCTCTGTTGTGGACCAGATGCTGTCAGCAATTTGTGAGGGCAGAAGAACTGAAGCAATGTCCTCCCTTTGGGACCAACTTACCGAAGAGTCCCATTATATTAATAATATGATTGCTAATGGCATGCTGGGCATTCAGCCACTTTGCTTTGCAGACGCAGCTGATGACTGATCACTGGGAGGAGGGATGTAAGCTCCTGTGCCATCTTCCCTCTTGTGAATTGCCTTGGCGACCATTGCAAAACTTACATCTACAGCCTGATCCTGGCACAGGTCTGAAAATCATCTCTTGATAAGCAGTGATGGAAGATTTCCTGACAAACTCTTCACATCCTTCTGAGAAGGATGGCTCTAAAATATTATATCACATCATCTCACAGCACTGACAGCCTTCAGACTCTGTGGATTCTTAATATTTACAAAATGCAGAAAAGTGGAGAAGACTGGCTATCCCAAAATATTCCTTTACAGACCAATAACTGGTCAGGCTGGCAACAACCTACGACTGTCACCATCTGACAGCTGTTTGATGGCTTGCAGAAAGTAGAGGCCTGTTCTCAGTGTGCAATAGGCCAGGTGTCCACATGGTTAACGATCTTCATGGCCCAGCTGTTACTAAGAGAAGCCACATATGTCCACAGACCAACTGGGGAGTGAAGCCAGAGGACAGTGTGTGGAATCACTCCAGCTGTGCGCCGTGGGAGCAGGACAAATCCATCTCCAGGGCTCCCCCTCCTGACCTCCGCATTTCTGCACAAGCCATTTAAAAAGTGACAAAGACAATATTCTTCTTTAAAATGTTATAATACAAGATTTGAATCTTGCTGTGGGTTGAAAAAAGGCTGTGAAATCTTCACCTTCATGAGTCTTGAGCTATTTAGTGCAATTTAGCATATTCTTCTCTCCATTGAGCTATCAATGACATCTTATGCAACTATCCTATAAAATAGGATAGCAGAATCTGCAGTTTTGAACATAAAGCAAATGCATGGTTTTCTTTGGAACAGCTTAATCATTTTTCTCTCTCTAGTTCTATGGGCTTTTCTGATTTTGCTCCCCTCAGCAAGTTTGCAGTGGAGGGGGGCAATAAACTGCATGACCTTACAGAATTAGCTACTGCACAATTCCAAATGTAAACTCTGTTCTCTGCGGAGCGATCAAAGACGCTTTCTTTTTCATCAAAACTGAACATGTTAACTAAACCACCATGACAAATTCTGTACTATTGCAGTCAAATCTAAATGGTTGTTCAGTGGTGCACAACCACCTCTTGATATCTTCTTTTAAATTCTAGCCTGCTTTGTCTCTCTAACCACAACCAGTTACAATTATATTTTTCATTCCTTCCACATCCCTTCCAACTACCTGTGGTCAAAGCCTGTTTCTCATCCAGTCAGTTCATACTCAGTACCAGCTGATCTGGAGATGACCTGAAGTAAATGGATAACACAGCCCATCTGCTACCTGATTCTCCTACTGAACAACGCTCTAGGAGGGGTTTTAAGCACTTAGGTATGTTGGCAACTGGGAGCTGCCTTTGGAAGCATATAGAAATAAAACATAAGTGAGAATCATTTTATGGTCTAATTTTAGGCATGACTGGCCTAGATTTTCTGACTCAGCACTTCAGTTGCCTTTAGCTTAGAATACCTCAGCACTTCTCAGTCAGGAACAAATTTACTAATGTAACAGAAACAAGCCCATAATTTAGCCCAGCAGTGCTCTTTGACAGAAGTCTGACATTGGATTAACCAAATTGAACTGATGTAGAGAAAAGGCAGAAAAATGGCAAAGGTGACTCTAGCATAGCATCTGTCCACCCTGTGGATTAAGTGAGCCACTCTGGGTAAAATAAGAACTACCTTTAATTACCTTTAACCCAGACAGAAAGTTACTTTTTGAAGTGCCCTTCTGATTGCAGTTGTAACCTATTCAGATCCTTCCAGTGTTTCAAGTGCCCAAGAAAATGATGTTTGGTATGTGTTTTACTAAATGTTCATCCTCTTTCTTTTCTTATGGCTATATAAATATATATATGTTAGCAATATCTATACACACTGTTTTTCCAGCAATTTACATATGTAATTTGACATTTCCCAGTTTACAGACAAACTTAAACAAAAAAAGGACTATGCAATATTAGGTGATGCTGGATAGTATTACTCAGCTTTGCAATTATCTTTTGTCTCTATCCACCTGCACAGCCATACTTTCATTCAAAAACAATTAAATAATTTTTAAAAACAGTCACTCCCACTCCTGCTACAGATAACGTGGGCCAACAGATCACTCGGACTTTATTCCTCCACAGAGATTCTAACAGCAGTACTAACTTCCCTAGGGTACTCATCTCAGAGTAGGAGAATCACCGCTACGTGAAGCAGCGACACTCTGAGATGCTCTTCCACCTCAAGTCCAGTTTCCTCAAGAGCTGAAGTCACAACACATTGTATATATAGCTCCTGCCTAACTATTATATTCACTTCTCTGCATACACTCACACTAAAACCAAGAGCTATGTTTTCTCATTGTGCCTGCTCAAGGAATGGAAAGGGCTGTTCAATCCCTTTTTCTTTTTATGCAGTCCTGGGACGCTGCTCTTATAAGAACTTTTGTTCTCTTCCATAGCACAGTGGAAGGAAAACAAAACTAAAATGACAAACAGGTGAGCTCTGATCACTTGTTGACTACCATGTCTCAGGGCAGAACTGCATTCAACCCCCTCAGCACAAATTTAGGTTTCCAATATTTCATTATTTGATTGTCATTACAATTTTTCTCCCGGCAGGATAAGAAGCAAAGAAAGAAGTCCTGAAAAACAAAAATGAAACCATCGCCCTCCCCAGCTACATGAAAACAAATACAGCTTCAACAGTCCATCTTTTGATACAGTTCTATTCAGCAGTGAGATGAGGTTAAACAGAAGTATTTGGCCAAGGCTGTGACATATGTCAACTGCAAGCAGTAGTATGCTGGCATAAACCTAATTTATAGCTTTTCCAGAGCATTTCCATCTCTGATCATGCTTCTCTCACAATATTTGAATATATTAAAAAAAAAAAAAGAGCCCTCTAACACATATTCCCCAATGCACATTTGCAAGCAACGCATCTATGTTTGTCTCAAATCCAGCATGACTCACATTACAGAGCAAAAAGAGTAAGATGATTAAATAGACTGGCTCACCCAGCTTGTTTTCACACATCAATAAATAACCTCAACACAGCAGAAATAGAGATGTGGTTTTTCATTTAGATTTAATTCAAACACTGGGTCTTCTTCAGACCTTCCACACTATGTAAAATAGATCTGGGTGAATAATTCATTATGAATTATTCATTCAATTAATTTAATTTCTTCTGCTCACTAATTAACTATCTTGACTTTTTTGAATGTTTTCATTATCTGAAAATTATTTACTCAACAGTTTCTATGAATAACTCCTTGCCTCTAGATTGTTCACAAGCAGATTACTTCAAGAAATCAAAACTGTAAATTCAAGCCATGCTGAATAGTTTTAATTAGACACACAAGTCACATGGCATTTCTCTGTTTCCTTATTGGATATATTTTAAAACAACAACAACAAAAACACATCTTCTGCGAACAAACTTACACCAAGACTGAAATGTATTTGCCAGGAAAACTCTTGGAAATATTAAATATTAATTTTATAGCGTAGAATGAATTTGTCATTCTTTGGGGAAAAAATGTAAACTAAACATGTTAGATTTGAAAGGTAAAACACAACTTCTTTGTGTCTATTCTTTAAATGCTTCCGCTTTCCCCAGACACCTCTCAGTGCTGTTCTAGGCTCAAACTACCACCAGAGCTCTGTACCCCCAATCTAGATAAGGGAATAACAACAATGCCACCAGTAGGCATAAAGTCAAGAGGGTGTCTGAGGGCACGGAGTGTCCTCTTCAGCATCCATCTAAGGGGAAGGTCATCTGGCCAGGTATAGCAGGCCACAGGGAGCCTCTTGTAAAGGCCATGCTTTCTAATTACAAACTAGCAGCCAGAGAGAGAGGAAATGTAGATAAACAAAAAGACCAGGTAGAGCAAGTTCTGTCTTTGATTTGCATATCATACCTCCCCACTGGGTTTCATCTTTCCTTACAGCAGCACCCAGGCAGGTCACTCAGCTGTCTGTACATCAATTCTCCAGCTGCAGGCACAGGGACAGAAACATGGTGTTACCTCACTTGGTTGATGTGATGATAACAAGCACCAAAGGGAACAATAGAATTGGTGGCAGCTACAACAAGCAACCCAAATATAACCAATAGCAATGAACCTGTATATACCTATATACTTAGACAAGGTATATATAAAGACTTCCAGCTTTCTAATAACTGAGTCTAAGAATGATAATAACAAAAAACTAAAATCCAAAAATCCCCAAACCCTACCTTAGACCTATTTTTCTTCTTCCTACAGATGTTATTACTTGTAAGTAGGAAATGTTCACTTCCATTCCCTCTAGGGTGAGAGGAGAGGGAGAAATTAAGATGACAAATAATAGTCTATCAGTGTGTAGAATATTTCAAAGAGAAACATAAAGCTACTAATAACAACCTACTGTTTCTCAGGGGAGAAAGCAACAGTCCATCTCATATGGGATGAGAAGAGTGAAAAACAGGTGTGATTGCTTTAATCATTATTTGCTACAGCCTGAAGGAACTGAGCTGCTGCCATCAGTTAAAGTTAGTTGGCATTTCTCTTGCCAATTTACAGCCAAGAGTTATATCTGCTTCCTACCCACCTGAGATGGAGGAATTGTGCTATGGACACCTCATGAAATGTGAACACAGACTTAACTGAGCTCACGTTACATTTTTTAAATTGAAGTGATGGTAACCGAGTATGTATTTTCATAAGAAATATGCCAGCTTTGGATGTATTTGCCTACAAGAACAAATCGTTAACTTACCTCTGTGCAGGTGATAATTATTTGCATTTAGATCCCAAGGTGCCCATTTGACCTTGTCCTTCAAGTGTCCACAGTGGACAACTGAGTGACTACATGTAACAGAAGGCTACATGAGGGCTTTGCAAAGCAAAACTCTGAAGATACATTACAAATTTAAAACATTTTTCAGACAGTGCATGTTACATAGATAAAACATGACTTTTGTTAAAATCATTCTTACATCTATCTTTCATCTAAAATAATGTTTTCAACCAATTTATTTTAATTAGTATCCTACAGTATTTTCATTCACATAAAACATTTCTATAATACCACATGGACCCATATGGTTTAAAATCCTGGGAGACTTGCTTAAATATTTAGAGCTAAATTTGAATTCTGCTCACAAAAACAATCTTAAGTCATTTCTTGACTACTGGAATTCCATTTACTAAGTCTCTAGCATAAATGTTACAGCAAACAGATGAAACTCTTGGTGACAATACATGTAATGAAGAGACCCCAATCTTTACAGAGAAGGCTAATTAATCATTAGGTGAGTGCTAGTAAATTTTCTGAATCACCAAGTTTCTGACAGACATGCTGTTAAGCCAACAAAACGCCCGCAGATGTTACTTGCCCATCAGAGGGGAACATATTCTCTTGAGGACTCTCAGCATCTTGTCACAGTTTATTTATTTATTTTTGAATGAAATGAAAAATTAGCAAACCCATGTAATGATTAATGTATATGTGCAAGTAAATAATAACAGCATGAAGTCTATTAATAATTAAAACTAGTGTTGGATTTTAAGATACTGAAGTAGAAATGTGAATTGTTTTCAAGTGGCTCTGAAATACTACAGTTAATAGATCTATTGCTCTGCCTCCCTAATAGCATAACCATAACTTAATTCAATGAAAACAAACCCAAATTCACAGCAGGATTCTCTTCTACTTTACTTTCTCCCTATGCTTTTTGGTACTTTACTAGGGCAGTCTCCACACAAAACTTCCATCACTAGGTTCAGTAACATGCACCATTCTCTGCCACAGGATATATAATCTAGAGCCTTGGGACAGCTGTGCATCTGCCAAAAAAACACCCAACCTGCTCTGTTCATGGTGGGAACTGGAGGACACGTCACACCATGGTTCCTCAGAGCAGGGTTCACCACTGCCCATGGACAGCCAGGGTTTGCTGCCCAGGTCCAAATAATCCACAAACCCAAAGATAAAATTAGATCAAAATAAACAGCCTTTGCAGTACATCAGAAACTTTGATCTTGCCTGTGAAGGTTGCATGTTACGATGATGTATTTAGTACTCAACAACAGCTTAGATCTGCAATTCAGTTTAAATTCTCATTTTCCTTCACAGATTTTATAAGGATGGTCTCAGAAAAACAGTAATGAGCATTTCTAAAGTATTTCCTTAATTGCATGGATGTTTTTCAGGTGCAGAATTCTAGGCCTCTGCTGAAGAGCCAAGCCTAAAACCTCCCTTCCTTAATTAAACGTTTTTCTTTCAACAATCTTCAAACCTTTTTTTTTTTTTTTTTTCTCCCTGCCATTATAAAATATATTAGGTGCTGGCATATAGGGAAACTACTGTTTTTTTATTACTCCTCCTACCCTCCACAGATATTAATTACATTACAGTTCATTAGCTGAGCTCATTAAGACCATGGTACAGGTAGGAAATAGGTAATTGGCTAGGTACAATTATTACATTAATTTAATTATCTATTTTGTGCTTTTATCAAAAAGGTGACCTCTGTGGATACTGGAATAGGTTTCCCTCCCTTGCTGCTTGCTGGGTTGCAGGCAGCCATGATCTGTGATCGTCTGAGAGAATGAAAAGCCACATTAGAATTGCTTTTGGTGTGGTTCAGCTTGAGGGGAAGAGGCAACTGTATCCAGACACAGCAGACTTACAGAACTCTGGTTTTTATATGACTGTTCCTCCTCACTTAAATGTTTTATTGTTGTGTGCCAGGCAAAACACAAGCCTGGATGTGAAGCCTGCAGGAGCATACTGCCTCAGCTGAGCTGCCTGGTGCTCAAGGCCCGGTAGAGGCCTGGTGCTTGAGACAGGCCAAATCCCTGAAGATAAGATCACCATAAAGCCAGAGCAGTAGCGTTAAAAAGCATGGAAGAATTAAGAAAATATACACAGATCTGCGTAAATGCCACCAAGCTAGTTGCTGCCAACACTGGAGGCCTGGGTTGCCCCTCCTGCTCCACTTCTGGGACGGAGACTAGCAGAGAAGGCAGCACAGCCCCCCATGGCCTGGCACAGCAGCCATGCCACCAGGCCTTTTGCTCCTGGCGTCACTGATGAATGCCTGCAACAGGGCTCAACACAGGATGCCCCAAAAGATTGCTAGAGAGATTTTATTTTAGTATTACTTTAATAGGACAACTACAATGATTTGGTCCCGTGAATATCACAAAAATGAATACCATTGATGGGAAACAGCTCTAGGGATTCTTTCAATTAAAACAGCAGTTGGTGGAGGTGTCAAGGCACAGTCTGATTCCTAAATAACTGAATGTGACATCTCCCACTGACCAAGCTGGAGCTGAACAAAGCCCAAAATAGAAAAGGAAGGCCAAACACTGGGTGAGTTCAAAACAGCATTAAGAGGTTTACTTGTCACCTTCATAGGAAAACGTTTTTGTGTGGTCTGCAGAACAGTTTCTGTTTTCCACAGAATTTTTATCTAAACACAGTGCAGTGAGTTACATTGTATTTATATAAAAATGAGAGCTAGATTTTAAGTGAAAAAAAATATTTATTTCCATTTCATCTTTGTCTCGATTTTGAAGCATTCTTTTCAAAAATAAAATATCTGTGACTGTTCTGAAGCTTAACATTTTAGCTGGCATTACAGCACTCACCCTAAATCTCACACTGCTAAAATACAAGTTTATGTACTCACTTCAATATTATGTAACTTTCCAGAGTTGGTAAGCAGCACAAATAATACCTGTCTGTGCCATCACATAGGGATGTAGCTGTGATTATAAATTACCTCTAGACAAGTAAAAGGCACAAAACACAAGCTTGTCAAGTCAACTGGAGCAAATTGGTATTGTGCTGGAACAAACTGGAGAACTAATAAGTAATACAGATGAAATCATGGACAGCTGAAGCAGATCCATAGTTTATCTTCCAGAGTCAGTTAATGTCAATGTCAGTGGAATTTGCACAAGCAACAAACTCTCAGCCTCAGCTCTGTGATGGCTGACATTTCCCTTCTTTAAAATTGGCAGTGTGAGCTATGGAACCTAAATTTAACCTCTGGAGAATATGCCACATGACATCTGTGTTCTTTACATGTTCAGCTTAAGACTTTGAAAGCTAATTTATCCAGGCACCACCTCAATAAGTGACTCACCTAGCAACTACTGAACTTCTGTCACTTGTTGGCTTCTGTTGGCAGAGCCTCTTTCTCTTGGGAGCTCATTCTTTAATAATGACCATCCTAGACCCCTGAGGCTGACACTAATGAGCATTTGAAAATGCCAAAAAATCTAATGGTGTTCACTGATTTTTGAAGAAACAAAACCTATTAGAAGTGGCTGTTATACCAATAGATTTTTTACAACAAATTATGCTGAACTGTTTTATTAGATTCATATTGAATTCTCACATCCACAATACAACCATTTAAACTGACACTTGAAATACCGAAAGCCAAATTAAACATTTCTTAGAAAGTGCTACTTAGAAAAAATGCTAAACAGAAAATATTAACTCAAGGCTTATTCACTGGAAGGCTGATTAAGGTACACTAGCATTTCTCATACTTGTTCAACGTCCAGGTAGTCTGCCTATGGTGCATCATTAGCATTGCTACAAATTTAACTGGACATTTCAGTCCAAACATAATGAATCTTTGACTTACACTCTCGTGTTATTGATCATTCAGTTAAATGTCTCTATCTTGACATTACTATCACTCAAGCCACAAGCAAAGTATAAATATAATTAATACTTTCATGTTTATTTTTCCATGTACACTTTATCTTTCCCAAATATTAGGGCAAAGCTGCTCATACAACCTGCAGATGAATCAACAGCATTGCTATTGCTGTTGCTGTTTTTTTTTTAAATTTGAAAATTAATACATCTTTCCACACAACTTGCCTGTAAGTATTAAAATCAGTTTGAAGTGCAATGCCTACTTTCTCTCTCACTCATCCTGATATGAAACTAGAAATAACTTCAAGTTACTTCCAATTTGAGTGCCCATACCTGAAAACAACATGATCACCTCCAAACTGGCACAGTTGAAAATAATAGGGAAAAGTACAGTAAAAACAAACAAACAACAACAAAAAGTAGTCCAGTGGCATCTCCTTCCCCTCCACAAGTTCCCCTGAATTCAGCTGTAAGGAAAAAAGAAGTGGCTTTTCCTCCAGAAATTACCCAGAATCTGTTCACACACTGACAGAAAACATCAATGCTCTTAACCCACAAAAGGGGCTCTGCACTTTTTGCCCTACATCCATCTCCATAGAGTTTCTGGTACCTATGCAGCTAATTGTCCAAGCATGTTTTTACTGAACTTCCCCCTCAACGAAAGTAGTTTTTTTTTTTTCCACCTATATGCTCCTTGTTCCATGTATGTCATCAAGCTAATACAGTATAACTCCATAACTGCAAAATCAATATTATTAAGAAAATGAACTCACAATGCACTCATCTGTTGGTCAAAGGGCCTGACTTCATGGAAACTCTCCTATCCATCCTTCACTCTACGCACTCCGTGCTTTTCTCTCTATCCTTCACATTGCTTTTTCTTAGACTTCAACACAGTATGGGCATGACAGTGAGACAACAACACAAGACTGCAAGGTATTTACATGAGTTTGAAGAGGAGACTATAAGAACCAAATAAAAACAGGTATTTCCACCACTTCATAGATATTCTTAACATTTTCCCCTAAAGAAATAAACAGTGTTGTGCCCAAGCATATCTGCAACAAATCATATGTTCTGCAAACATCACAAGGCCAGGAGGAGATGAGTTTGAGAGATTATTCCGATTCTTTACTTACACGCCCCCATTTGTGGAAACACTCAGCTATATCCTCCCTTTATATTAGAGCAAAATTAATTAAATAGGCTATCATTTAGAATAAAAGGGGAGAAATAACAGATAATATAAAGCCACACTTCATGAGGAAATGTTACTTGAGAATAAACACATAGATGGATAAAAAAGGGAGTAATTGAGCAGGTTTAAAACTGTGCCTTTCATATATTAACAGTCATTTCAATAAACTGGTGTGAGTGTTTGTGGGGAATCCAGCTCTCCTGAAGGCTAGGTACGAGCTTAAATTACTCCATCTATTTACAGTTATTGAATAGCAAACTGCTAAAGGAAACTATATCAGGTAATATAGCTTAGATAAACATTGATAGCATCTTGTAACCAACCTGAGAGGAATTCTTGCTATTACTTAAACATTCAGGTAACTTTACACTGAAACTTTTCACATGCATTATCAATCTTATATAAATGCCTTCTGGGTCAGAATTCTAGGTTGCCCTCTCTGTAAAATAGGAGCTATTTCTTTACTATATGTTGACAAAGAATATATATATACATATATATCCTTATTCCTCTGTAGATTGTAGACACCAGGTGAAGCATAAAAATCTACATACCCAAATTAGTTTGTTCTGTTTGCACACACCCAAACACACATGCTCATGTCCTGCCTGCTATTCCAGTAAGTGAATGATGCTGTGGTACTGGAAGCTAGCAGAAAAAATAATTCAGATCAAATAAAAAATATAGCTAGACAGAACATCCTTCATTCCAAATTATTAGCTCCAGCAAACATTCCATCTAACCCACCAGAATAGCTATTAGAAAAGAAGTGCTGTTTACAATTTCTAGACTTTGGTGTGCAATTGCTGGCAGATCCTAAAGACAGAGCATGCTAAATGTCCCAGGGTTTCAAGGAAACCATTTTTTCATTCTGTCTTCTATTGCTGAGAGTTGTTTTTCTACTTATTTCCTCTTTCATTTATTCAACAAAAATAAACACAAAGAGTCTGAATTGCACATGATTAAAATGAATCTCTTCAAATTCTACAGACCCCAAACCCTCCTGGTACCACTTTATTTTTAAGGGATGCCCAACAATGACTTACTGTGAGATGAATAATGCATTTATATCACATGCTAGTTGTAGCAAAACTAATCTATAAATGTTTAATAAATATTCTGTAATGCTTTTGGTGAGCATGTTATAAATAAGTAACAATAGATTTGCGATGAAATATTTATGTGCATTTTGGTTATTGTTATGCTCTAAGTGTTCAAGGAGCCATTAGTAACAAAGTAAATGGAGTTATCAAGGTTATAGATATGTTCTGTAAGCCATTTATAATGAAATGTGCAACACAAAGTAAATGCATTTGTAGAGGTTGTTGGCAAACTGTGTCTAGCAAACCATTCATACTAAACTCCATGCAGATACAAATGATACATAGACAGTTGATAAGTCAGCTATAGTGAGACTTTTCTCTGCTAGAAATATATTTTAAGATTTTTGTGTGTATGCGTGTCCTAACAGTAGCATACTTACAAATATGCTGTTACATCTTGAGAAATCTCTCACAAGACATACTATTAAGACTTCACCTTAGCTATCACATCCCAGAGAACCTGAAGGCTCAAGAGCATGGGTAAGGTCAAGAGAGCGACAGGGGTCAAAAAGCAGCTTGAGGTTTCTTCCCCACAGCAGGATGCTAAATACCCGCTGCTTTGAGGCATGGCTATGGATGATACATAGCAAAGCCATCACTTACTAACAGGTCTTAGGAGCACTGGCCTAATATTTTTTAGCTAATGATATCTCATTTATAGTGACAGCAGGTTATGGAGCCACTTAATACCGTCAGGGAAATACCCAGGCAATACTCAATAATACGGCAAATATATTTTTTCCATTAATGGAAAATTCCATTATCAAATTTCTTAATGCTAACCTACACATATTCATCCTGGTATCAAAAATGGCCCTTATAACAGGTTCTGACCCGGGCATGATAAATTTGTCCTCTTGACCTTTGCAAACTCAGAGTATACCTGGTACCACTTTATTTAAAACAATATCCAAGAATAATTCATAGGGATATCAATAATGTATTTGTACCACACACTGTTGTTGTACTCTTATACTTCAGTAGTCTTGTTTGCAGTGGGGAGCATGTCTGGTTGCTGTTTGCTCACACAGCTCTCATGAGGGATGCTGCTTCCTACACCAGCCATCCTCGGCACTTCCACAGCTGCTGCAAAGCTCACCGACCTCGCCAGCAACCAGGTATTCACAGCTCTTACTGACACAGGAAGACTCAAATGCTCTGGACAGCAGCATTGTGCTATAGTGCTTTGCTTCACTTAGTGAAAAGAGCACTATGAATAGTTGTAAAGGTTTAAAACCTGTTTTAAATAATACCTTTAAAGGTGGAAGGGCTTAATTTCCTCTTACACAGCCACTCACCCAGGGCTTAGCAATAGGGGATTTGGCTTGAAAAACTGCAGCAATATCATACCAACAAGTTGAATGCAGGAAAAAGTCATGCTGATTTCTGTATTTCAGTTAATCTTCCAAAATATAGGACTATCATAGTTTACTGGAACACATAACATATATAGCCAAAACAGAACTTTCTTTCAGTCCCTCACAAAGATTATAAAGTGGATGCCATGGAAGAGAAGAGGACATCAATGTGAGACAGATAGACAAACTGTATGCTCAAAATATGGGATTATAATAACATTATACTTCTAAGGAAATGCACATAATTTTTAATTCACTGTAACTTTCATTGTCATTAGGAGCTACTGTATAACAACTGTAATGCAAATTCAATAGCTATACTATTTTGTATGTATTTCTACAGTGCTGACTCACTCCAGGGTCAGCATCCAGTTTGCTGATTTCATGTGTATGCCAGGAGTGTCAGGTGCATATGAGAAGTGCCAGATTTTGCTCTTTATTTATCCCCTATCATACTGCAAAACAAGTAAGACCTGAAACATGGAAATAGCCTTCAGTCTGTCTTTAGCTACTTGCAAAGGTAAATTCTTATCTAAGTTTTATCCATATCCTTAGTTTTATAGTAACGCTAAAGCATTAAAGGGAAATACGTTCTAATAATGATACATTAAGGAACAGTAAATTACAGAGGAAATACTACTGGAGTCCTTAGAACAGTCATATTAATACTAAATGACTCATTATTAATAAAGCATAATAAATATAAAAAGAATTATCAATAATTAGGCTATGATTTTATATTGTTAAACACTAGAGACTGTACTTTACTTCAAGTGAATTTAAAAGATGTTGAAAGAGTCGGCCACTGTGCAGAACTTCATGTCAAGTGAAGCACTCTGTGCAAAGAACAGGTAGCTAAGCACACGAGCCCTGCCATGCGTGCCTTATGGCACATCAGTTCATTGGCTAACAGGGCAACATTGTTTTCATGGGGATTATGACATTAGGCTGAACACAAGCATAGATTCCAGAAGAGAGAAGTAGCAATAATATATTGCATAACACCTTTTCTTTTGTGATCAAAAAATGTTTTATAAGCAGAGTACTTAAATGAGAACCAGTACTATGAGGCACGTCCCTGTGCTCCTGTACTTACAATCCACATGAGTGCAAGCAGCAGCTTTTTCTTTGGAGTTCGTCATCCCACGCTTTCAGATTTTAGACTTGTATCCCAAAGAAGGAGCATGTGGCCTTTTTCCAACAAAACTTACTTTTGATGAGACCAAATCAGATTTATTTTCCCATATTTACTTTCCTTTTCTTTTCTCATTTCTTAAGCTCTGATGAAAGATCTCAGGTGCAGCTTCTAAAAAACCGCTGTTGGTGATGCTCCTTCACCACAAATATGAACTGAAAATACATAATAATTAGGTAGTACATGAAACAAAAAAGAAAATAGGGTTTTGCTACTTAGCAGCTGAGGAATAGTGGTGTAAAGGAATAAAACACTTCAGTGAATAAGCATGAAAAAGGAGGCTTAATCACATGATGATTATATTTCACATGGCAGAATCTCACTGGAATATCTGAGGGACTTGGTCTGGTTAGATTTAAAATAGATAAGCAAACAAAATTCCTGTGATGGAACTAGGGGAGAGACCTAAAAGAAAATCTCCTTGTAGTTTTCTGTCCTCTCATTATAAAAGTAGAGTCCTTTGTACAAAGATGAATTTGCACAACCCATCATTAATAAAAACTTTGGAAAACTAACACTTCATAATTTTACATTGTTACAGATTTAAACAACAACAAAACCCCTCGTACACAGAGACTGACAAACTGCAATCTCGGGAGCCACTGCGTCTACGCAAATGCTGTCAATACAGTTCTGAATAGCTCAGTCATTGCCGGAGACTCATACTGAAAACTGAAGTAGTTCTCACCAAGCTATTGCAGGCTGGAGGTTATTTTTCGTTTCAATAACACTGGTTAAATATATAGCTGTCTTGCTGATATATCATTTCTCTTTCACATTCTTTGAGGAAGCACACAATTCAGGGTTTTGCTTGCCAGTGATACGGAGAGCAAAATTTCCCTGCTGCAGCCGGCTTCCTGCTGGCTGTTCTCTTCCTGTCCCAGCAGAGTCCCCTTCTGAGCCGCAGCATGGCTCCCTCTGACCAGATTCATCTCACCATCTCCACAAAAGACTTACGCATGCTTTTTGCACTGTTCCTGGTGATGGATACCCCTGAGAAGGAGAACAAGAGTGGGACAGCCCTGCAGGTCATAGTGACCTCAGTCCAACTCAGCTCCTCATGTGAAGCAGACAGAAGCATCTGCAACCCAGATTAGTTCTGACAACTTCTTTTGGACAGAGCTCTCTGCGTACATCTCAAGGAGAGAGGAGAGTCTCACAGATGCAGCTGAGCTACATACTCTGCTCCTACCTGTCTTTCATGGAAAGAATAACCTCAGATGGGAACATAAACCGTAATCTGCAACCAGATGGAAATAAGACTGCTGCAGTGTTGCAGAACAAAAAAGAAACAATGAGAAATATTTAGAAAGAGAAACGTGGATATATAACGACTTAATGAAAGTTTGTATTTTCACATGACTATCTCATTGTCACAGTTATGCTCCAAATACTATCAAGAAGGTCTATACTTAGGGGAAACCAAGAAGTTCCCTGTGAAGTGGACTAGCCTGTCAGACTGAGATTTCTCTTTCACAACCTCTTGGAATTCCAGTGCAATGCAGTACAATGGATGGAAGACACTGATATTGCTGTTTTCTTGTGTTACTGATCACGTCTTCACTGTGAAATCACTCTTCCTTTCCTCTTGTTGGAAATTATGCAGTCAGAAATTATGCTCAGTTGCATTCAGTGCAATTGAAAAGGTACTCCCAATTTCTGAGGCTGTATATTCAATTAATGTAACATGTGAAAACATTTTCAAAATGCAAGTCGCTTAGAAAAAGACATTACAGTGAAAGGAGGAATTTAAAATACACTTAAAATACATTTTCTTTGGAAAGTATTTGGTTCAAGTTATTAGAAGACAAAAACACATAAATGTCTCTTTTATGCCTTCCTTCTTAATCTTCAGCAAGCATTCCAGGACCATAAACTGGCATTGATGGAAGCTGCATCTCAGGAATGAACAGAATATATGGCCTTTAATGGAAGAAATTTTTACACTTAAAAGAGAAAGAGGGAGGGAGCAGTTCTATGCTGTGCAGTCATTCAGCATAAAATTACTTATTATTCATAACTATCCTTAAATGCTTTATTGAAGCATAATTCAAAAAAGTACCAGTCCGTACTTAAAAAAACAAAATTTCATCTATCTGTCCTACATTTGGGTTTGGGCTTCAACATCTATTACACAAATCCATTATTTCTCCTTTTTGACATTGCTAGGTCAGTGCACCAGCCTTCCTTGGCAGCAACATGGCCAATGGCACACATGCACACAAGAGTCACACAATTTCAACTATACTGTTTGCAAAATGAAGGCAAATGTGGGGGTGCAAAGCAGTGCCAAAAGGAAGTCCGTGGTGCAGCAGAACTTGCTCATGGTATTCAGTGCCCTGGCACCCACAGATTGCATTTTGTTTCTTCCTTAAGGCTTGCAGGTAGCAATGGGCCCCCTGGAGCCCCAAAGCTTCACACATACCCCCAATAAATTTATTATTTCACATGGATATCCTTTGTTTTAGTCCTCTCTCTTGTTCTCAGGATGTAGATATTTATGATATTTTGGGGAGGAGGGGAATGGAGACCACTGACTACAGCAGCCTGTCTTGGACGCTGTGCTTCTACACATCCTGATGCATTTGCAAGCCTGTAGTACTGTATTAGTACTGTAATACAAGCCTGTATTAGCACTATCTGTGGCTACTTCCAGGTGAGCAATCAGCCTGTTTTTCTACACACAAAAAAAATGAGCTTTTGAGGAGCAGGCAAATCTTCTCCTGAATTTGGCTGGCTAATAACAAAACAGAGGAAATATCTGCCAGTGCCTGGATGAAGACCAGCAAGCATTCAGATCAATTCCATCAAAATACTAAGCAGAAAGCTTTCAAGCACTTATTTACAATTTGAAAATAAATATTTTTTCTAGAATGTGAAGAAACGCATTAGTGAATAAAAAACAGTGGTTTCAATTTGCAAACTATTTCATCTGGTAACAATTGCAGGTATTCTGATACCAGAAACTCTCCTCGACTTTACTGAAGTGAGGTTCATGGAAGTCCTCTCAGACAGAAAAAGCAAGTGAGGTGACTTCTTCCTTTCCACTGCTCCAGTGCTGAAATTTCACCAAGGCCTCAGCAGCATCCTCAAACCATTCACATTTCTCATTCCCCGTTGCCCATCCTCAAAGGTCTACTGGAAGGTCCACACACACTGGAAGGGGCACACACTCCCAGCCATCCCTCTGATTTCTTCACATCCCCGCCTGCATGATGCTCTCTAAGCTACGTGACCTTACTTGGAGGTTAAAGATGTAAAACAATGGCTAGTGCATTAATACCTCCCCCCCCCCCCCCCCCCCTTTTTTTTTCCTCCAGCTGCTGCAGATCAAGGTACTAGGCACACTATTTGCCACACAAATTTTGGATCCAGAGCAGCCTTGCTAGAGTTTCCCCAGCCAGGCAGAGAGGGCAGAACATCTGTCTGCTTCCCGGGGAGCATGGGAACAAAAACTATTCCTTACTCACACCAACACGTGCCTTTCCAATCCCAAGGTCTTGCACAAGTCAGATATTGGACCAGAGAGGGAAATTAAAGTCTCCTGGGTCTCAGTGGAGAGCGCCTGACCACTGCGCTATCTTTCCCAAAGGACAAGCTCTGTCTTAGCTGGTGAGGTGGTTAGGTCAGTGCCAACATCACCTGCCGACCCAGTGCTGGCCAGGAGAAGTGGCCATGCAGTGGCTCCGTAGCCTGCACCATCAGTAGCCCTAACCTCTGCCACCCCCCAGCCTTACCCAGGCATCCCAGCCCTGTCCCTGCTCCCAGAGCAGCCTCCATCAGAGGGAAGCCTCAGAACAGAACAGTGACCTCATATCTGCCCCAGAAGAGACGTCAGCGAGCTCAGCACATCCAAAAGGCCTTTTCCTATTGTTTAACATGAATACAGGGTGTACGGCTGAGTAACATTGTTCTCTAAATGAATGGGCTTTTCATTCTGTTAGCATAGTCTCCCTGTTGGTTGGGAGTTTATTCTTTCGGCAGTTATTCTGGTGGAATGTAATCATTTAACTGTGATTTATGGCACGGCTGTATGCAGCTGGCTTAGTGCAAGGTGAACGCACAGTAGTACTTTAATAGTTCTTTTCCATTAGCAGGTATGTTTTTCAGTTGGCTTCACTGCGATTGGAAGAGTTGATAAATGTAACATATAAAACACTGTTGGTAAATGTCTTCAGGCTAAGAGTAAGCTTACTGCTTGCCTCTCAAAAGGTGAGATAAGTATGTGCCTCTAGAAAATAGCCCTTCCAGGTGATAGCTGTGACTAAAAATTCAACAGGGAGGAAGAAAGAGCGTTTACAGTGGTGAGCTTAGAAGGAGCGTCTCTATTCAGAAGCAGATCTAGGGGGAAAACAAACAAACAAACAAACCCTAACTCTCCTTTCGTGCATTACTGTTCTTGCGTGTAGACTACCTTGCTGAATATTGACACTGATGCTAAATGGCATTAATAATTGCTAAGTTATATTAAATTGTATATCAGTCAAATTAGCAAAGCCTACAATACTTGAAGCATTTAGGTTCTTAAAAATCACTGCCATCTGCTCCTATTAAAAGTGACAGATGATTTGCAAATCCAAACTTTTGGTGGAAAATGTTAGCTAACAAGGTGAAATTAAAACTTACATCTTGTTCTAACATAATGAAGATAATTTAAAAAGTGTGATAAAACCTTTTGATTAACCCTCATCCCATATTGCACAGCACTTTATTATGCAAATTAAACATTGTAAACTTAGAACCAGCAAAAAATTCCAATAGAAATATATTCTAATTTTAAAATTGAGAAAACATAAAAACATGTCATTGGATTTCTGACTGTGCCCTTTGTCATTGCTGAGTTACAGAGCAGAACTGGGGGCATATGCAGCACTGAGATAATTCATGTCTTGGGTGTCTGAAGGATTCGAGTTTGCTCCTGTTTCATTCTTGCACCAGCCATCACATTATTCCCCCAGTGATTGCGGTGTATAGTTTAATTACTCTCCCTACGATAATCAAGCAGTGCCCTGTCACCAGAAATGTTCAAACCCTGCAAAACATGCATCAAAGTCTCTACACTCTGTCTTGCTGGGTTTTGTTTTGGTGCTTTTACTTCTGTCTTGTTATTTTTTCCAGTGGTAGAGGTATCACTGGAACATTCATTTAAAGTTCCGCCTGACAGAATGAAGTCTGGCAGCCTTGCACAGCTCTGAGCACTTAAAATTTCTGTTCAAAGTCCTTTGGATTCCCCAGGAGTCCTTCCTTTGGCCTCTGCAGCCACTCTGCAAAGGCCTCAGCCAAAGACAAAAGCACATCAGCAGTACTGAGTTTTAGGGCTTCTTTTCCTCCTGCATCTCCTTGCTTTGGGAAGCCAATTCAAATGTTCCTGCTTGCAGGAGGGTAAACCTGCAGTTCTGGCACAGGACTAGGACAGCTAACAAGTACTGAAAAAAAGAAACTTCTTTAAATTCACAATATCCGTCTTGCAGAGAAAAATAGCACTGTGCAGGGACATAGATGAGGTGCTACAAGGGCTGTAGTCTATCTCTCAAATCCCAGCTGCTGCTTAGAAATACTGTATACAATGCTCTCTACCAAATCTATAGCAAGTCATTGACCAAACTACTTGTCTGCTTCTCCCCTCACACCCAAATTGGAGTATCTAACTTAATGAAAAATGATTTTTTTTTCTTTTTGTCGCTTAGGAGGGTCTGAACATAAAGCTCTTATCACCAAGCCACAGCTGTAGGAGGAATCCTTTAATCACAGCCTTCCTCCTTGAAGAAGAATATAGATTTATGACTGGACTTTGGTTACTGAGCGAGAAAGAAATATTGCCAGCAGCCACCATACTGCTTCCCATAGGCGGTAAACAGCTTTAATCTGCTTTAGCTGTCATTTTGAAGTCGAGAGATATTAGACTACAATGTAATTACGTAGTTGTGGGCAGAAGCACAGTTTATTTTCTTTAAACTAAAGTGGCAGAGGTAAATTCCTAGAATGTGCCTAAACAAACAAATCCTCCTCCCTCAGTCTTATTGCCATCGTGGCTACAACAGTCCCATCCCTTTTGTGCCGCTTGGATTGCTCCACTCCTCTGCTAGTGCACTTTCATGGGGAACCCAGCTTTCCACCCTGGTGGAACAAGCTCATGTCTCTCTTCCTCCCGCCCCCCAGCTTCATACACACACACACACACAGAGTTTCCTTGGCTAGCGCAGAAAGCTGCTGCAAACGAGCTATGGGGTGTGCTTTTTGTTAAGGGCACAACAGTGACACGTTCACTATGAGCTTCCCAGGGCAGGCACCCACCCCCACTAGCACAAGCCTTAAATTACAGAGTTATTTTTCATCTGACCTAATATCTTCTTTCATATACAAAGTGGAATTTCTTCAACAGGAAACAATAGGAAGACCAAGTCCATACCATGATACCTCAACTGTCAGCCAATACGGTACCCATTTCTCAGACCTGTAGTTGAGATTTTTTTATTATTATTATTATTTTTTACAGTCATTTTCTACAAATACTCTCAAAAGATGCCTATATTGGATCCCCTTCCATAAAGCATAGCCAGAAGTGCTCGAGTCTGTATTAATTTAGGGTATTATCTAAACACACGTTTAGTCTTACTGGAATCTATACATTTATAAAACTTTAATAATCTTACAGATGTATTTCCTTACCTGATTTATTTCTTTATTAAGTACAGATAAAATTACATGGACTATAATCATTAAGATGTTTGCCTCAGTCTGAGTTTTCAGGGAAGAAAATACTAAATCAAGTTTTCCCCCTTATATGATACAATACTGCTGTCTTTACATGAGTTGAGGCAACATAGTACAGATAAATTGTAGTCTTCCTGGATTTATATTGTCCTACATTGCATATTGCATTTTAAAATTCATAGATTGAGGGATCTATTTGCCATCAGCTACACACTATTGCCTTTTCAAAGAGCTACTGTAACTATTATGCAAGACCTTGCAGCCTCTCTGGAATTTCATACCAACCACCTCCTTCTGATAGTCTGTTTGTCCATCTCCCAGACTCTATCAGAAAGTGATCAAAAAGTCTGAGTCTGTTGTGTGCGGACTGCACAGTTCAACCTGTTGCAAGAGGTGCAAAGACAAGTTGTCATGAATTAAAACTGCCATGACCTAGAGAAAACACATTTGTTCATTCATTAGCAAAAATAAAAAGATGTAAAACTCCCCCCCCCCCCTGCCCCCCCCCGGAAGAATGAAAGGGAGAGTGATGTGCTACAGTACTGGGAGCAGTAATTATCAGTTCTGTCTGAAAAGGGAAAAAACAGTCTTTAAAGCTTTTTGTGGCATCATTTTGCCTCTGTATTCCAGCCAGGCATTGATTTCCATGGAATTCAAAGAGTTAACCAAGCAAATTATTCCTCCTAAGAGCAAGACTCCTCCTAGCAAGCACTTATCTTGATCTTACTCTCAACTAGTACTGGGCTGTACTTGTAACTTCAAAATCTGAGGAATGCACATCTGTGCTAATTTTTTTTTTTTTTAAAAAAAGAAAAATACAGTTGCTTATACATGTCAGGATCCCCAATTACTATCTTACACCTCCCTCAGTTCTTTATTTAAATGAAGACACAAAAAAGATTTTAGTGTCACTTCCAAGCTTTAAAAAATGACATTGCAGAGCAAAGAGGACTGAGGAAAACTCTAGCAGTCTCAAAATGAAACAACAAAGTTTCAAAGATTTAGCAGGTATTTTGACTAAAGACAAGTATTTGCAATTAATATTTTCTATCATAAAATGTAATAATTAAATGAGAACAGCAACTGGGTTTGTATGAAGTATTCAAGAGAGTCAAATTTCTCCATGCTCTTCTCTATCAGCAGTCAATCCAGACATTAAAATGAACAGTTAGGTATAATCTGTACAAAAGAGCACCACGCTCAGGAAAATACTAAAAAGCACAGAAGCAATCTTATACTTCTGTTGAAATAAACTGGGATGTTCATTCAAAGCTGGCATCTTCTAGTGGGAGGAATCAAGATAAAGATATCCATCAAGAATATCTTTATAAGGTTTAATATCATAGGTGGGGTCACTCTGATGCTTTTTGTAGTGAGCTCTATGATTAATAAAACTGCTTGGAGAGTGGTTCTTTCAATGACAGATGGATATATATTGTATGACCCTAGTTCTTCGTAAATGCTATCTTATTGTCAAAATGCTGAGAGAGAAATTTGATATGATTAATGTTCTTTCTTCCTCCCTTTTCCTCACACTGATCAAACAGAAGAAGGCTAATCCAGTTGCCTATGGTGAAGCAATTAACAATAAAAAGAATAAAAGAGACGGGTGATTTCTGCAAAATTCAGTCCTTGTACCTTGAGGAAAACCTTTCATTTTACTCATTTTGCACTACAAATAATTAGGGGATATGAATCAGAGGGCTGGAAGTGACCTCAAGAGATCAGTTAAATATGTTTTCTCTGCTTGCAGGCAGAAAAATCATACATGAGGTTTCCCAACACATGGGTGTCTATCTGAGGTTATTAAAGACCTGCAGACAAGATCTCTGCAGCCTCTCTAGCCAGTCCACTCCAATGTTTCTTGATCAAGGAAAAGCTATTACTAATATCTAACCTAAAGTTTATTTTCTTTAGTTAGAATTTCTTCTCATCTCAATTGCCATCAACCTGGAGAATACATGCAGTTTCACATAATTTTAAGCTTATCCATGATTATGTTTTTGTCAGAAGGTATGGCCCCAGCAAATCTGACTGCACATCACTGTTGAGTCTGCACATCCCATTGATGGCTCCAATGATTTGACCTCTGAAGGCTGAGCTGTTGATCCAGCTGAAAATGGAAAAATGGGGGGAAAAAAGGGGTACTTTTGAAGCAGACCAATGGCTGCAAGGCAGTAGTTGGTCAGGTCCATCAGAAAGAGTTCCTGATGTTGCAGCTGCCAAGAGAAACATCTCAAGAGCACTAACCCAAGTTCCTTTTCCACTGAATTTCCACCTATCCAGCCGTTTCCTACCTTGTGTTTAGGCAACTGATTATTCCCATGTAACCTAGTATGTTGCTCTTGTCTCTGTTAAATATCATCCTGCAATAACAGAGCTACATACCTATACATCATCATCAGACCATATACAGACCAAATACATAATCACATATAATATGTATAATATACATATATCAGACCATATACATAATCATCAGACTTGCTCTCCCACCATCCAGCATAGTTTTCTCCTAGCTCAGTAACATCTGAATTTCGTAAGCCACGATCCTCCAGACCATGATTAAATAAATTAAATAGCATCAGTATTAGATGGACAAAATGGTGGGTTGGTTAATGAATGTATAATTGAGGACACCTGATACACATTTTTTTAATTAAAATGAACAGAATGCTTCTGATGTATTGCTCAGTCATAAATTAGGCCTCACTCTTACCTTGCCAGCTGAAAATATCAGAACAACTGGAGAACAACTAGCACAAACAGTGGTCATGTGTGATAATGCTCACAGGTTCTCTAGAGAATTAACTCTTATTTGCTAGCCAGGATGCATCTTCAGAGAGATGCAAAAGTACAGCAACTGTTCTATTTAATTTATTGTAGGCACAACAATTATAAGCCAAGGCTTCTGAAGAAAAGAGAAGGGCTGCCTTTCAGGAGGAATAAAAATAACAGATATTTGACAGAAATGTCCTGCGATTACTTAAGGTCAAAATAAATTCAGACAGCTTTCAGCCAGTTCATGAATGACTGTTTATATTCAGTAGTAAACTATAAGCACTAACAAGCCCTGTAATTCTTTGACATGAGATGTTATTGAGACCACGAGCTACAGTAGACCTAAGTTTGTCATGGTAAAACTAGCAAGGCCTTCCAGAGTTTCTATGAGGAAGATGGAAGTACCAGAGAAAGCTTTGGAAGACATCACACAAGCTTAGAAAAAAAAATATATATATAAGAAGTTTTATATATATATATATATACACACACACATATATATGTATATATAAGAAGTTTTAATTGTAACTACCTGTGGGGTTCTCTTCAGAGAAAGAGAAATTTGTTGAAAACAAAACGGTTCACAGATAGGATTTGTTTGCCTTTTCTCATTGTAAGAAGTGTCTTAACACAGAATTGATGAGTTAGATGAGGGAAGTAGAGAAGGCCATGTGCAAGCTTGCCCTTCAGGGCCTTATCCAAACAGCAATGTTAGGAATGCAGATTTCCAGCTTTCCATCCAAATGTCCTAACTACTGGGGTTGGTAGTTACATCGTTCCTCCCTTCCCCCCACAACCAATATCTCCTCTCTCTTCACCTGCTTCATAAAGCAGAATTATTGTTTCTTATATAAGCCTCGAGAAATGGAACACTAAATTAGATAGACTACTGGCTAATCTGTTAAAATGATTCTAGTATTCCTCGTGGACACCAATTCTTGGAAAGTCACACTCATGAAGTTAAAATTCACTCCCTGTGGAGAGAACCAATATAAGGCTTTTGTGCCACTTCTAAGCCCTACAGTTGTTGTGCTGCATAGGTATGTATTTAACCCATTCATATTTTTGTGATCAGGAGCTTCAGGATTCTGCTCAGTCATTAAATAGAAACTGGGGCAGGTTAACGAAAGAAAGAAAAATGACATGCTTGTTATACTTACAGGTGGTCTGGTAGGTTTTTTAACTATGCTTTCTCCTAACATGAGTTTTAAAAAATTTAGGTCCATCATTTGGCAGTCTAAGGGGTACAGTAATATCCCTCACCATTTCCTCATGTTCCTTCCTCTACCTCAGAGACTGCAAAGCAAATACCTTTGTTTCATGAACATGGCAAAATTGTTAAAATACAGCATTTTCATTTAAACATGAGAAAAAATATTAATGATTAGACACTAAACGATTAAAATAACTTGCAACCAAATTTCATTGCTAGTTAATAGTATCTAAAATAATACTAATAACAAATGACACAGAATGCCTTCCCAGAAGACTAATTCTGATTCATAAAATTGTTTCAAACTGTGACTTGAATAATGATATAATATAATGGGAATAATACATCCCATATGTTGATGATTTTCTGCATGCACTACATTGGAGTTTTCTTTAATGTTATACAGAAATTCAAGAAAGTAAACTTCATCATATAAAACTGGTAGAGATTTAAATAATATCTAAAATCCACTCCATTTTTTTTTCTTGTAATTCTAAGAGTACAAAAGGAAAAACCAAAACTGACCCCATAATCCACAAGTTTTTCATGTTTACAACATATTTCAGTAGTTTCCAGTCCAAACATACCCAAAAACTGCCTCATTCTAGTGATCACAGTACTGCAAGGAGTCCTTTTAACCCTTATCAGCAAAAGTAAGGAACAATCAAAAGAAACTGGCTCACTGTATGCAACAAGACAAGGAAGCAGTCAACAAGAACTCAGCTGTTAATTAGCCAGATTTTTCCCATAGCTCTGAGAGCTTTCAGAAGCAAGCATTCAGCTCATTTACATGTGTTAGAAGGTGAACACTTATTGATGACTCTTGAGAGCAGGGGGAGGCTGGCGAAACTGAAGCACCGAACTGCTCTTTTTATTACTTGTGAAACTTTCCAATCCCAAGAAGTCTCTGGAGTAAAGCAGGTAACTTCCTCCAATGGGTTATTTTTATGTATATGTATATATATGTATATGTATATATATGTATATATATATATATATGTATATATATTTGCTGCTCTTGGTTCATTCCCTGTTAAACCCTTTCTAAGAAAGAGAGTAGAAGTTATAACTCCTTTGCTGATCTGTCATGAAGATCATGGCACGGCCAGTAAATGCTCCCTGGTTGCCCTGCCCTACTGCACCAGTTCTCACTTGACACCTTACACAGGACCACTTGCAGTCACCTCGCCTGAATTTTGCAGGCATTAGGGCTGTCGATAAAACAAACCATAGCCACAGTACAGATTCCCTTGGTTTGCAACAGGAGAGAATGCTACATGTGAAAGAAAGTGCTGTCATTTCATGTCACCTTCCTAGATTTTTGTCTGTAATGACAGTTTAAAGCTATACAAGATGTTTGCTGAACACACTGGTAGATCATCTATTATGTTCCACTTCAAGATCAGATGCCGGACCTTGCTGACATCTGGCAAGTGATTGCCCTGTAGTTACAACAATGAAAAATGAAAAGAATCCCTGAACACCTCCCTACCACACATGTGCACGTGCACACATACACTCAGCAAGTCTTTACCTTTCAAAAAGGATTTCCAAATGTCTTCTAATCTATCCTTGCACTTAAAAGATCACATCAGCACCTTCACCTTTCTCTCCCCGCCTGCAATCGATTTGTCTGTTGTTTGTGGTCTTGAGGGGTCAGTCATTTGAAAAGGTGGGCGTTTCTCTAAAAACAGAGATTACTCACTACTACCTTTCCTAAAATAAAAGTTCCAAATAGACGTGTCAAACGTATAGGAGTTAAGACAGCTGGACCTTCAAATTCTATCTTTGTTAGACCAAGTAGATGCTTGTAAAAACACATTTTTATGGAAATAAGTCCCATGTATGACCGTTTAGAAGAACTGATATGGGAAAGCTTGCTCCACATTGCCACTGTATTTCCTCAGTTTGTAATTACATAAAGTTCGATGTTTTTGAAGTGCATTGCTTTCCAGTTTACACTGGTCCATTTTGAATGTCAGATAGTATCATTATAGACAGTATCAATAACACCTATACCATGATAAAGAAAAAAAAACACCTTGTGCATGTTTTCACAGGGATTCTGGCAGAGCCAAACACTAGATAAATCTCTCAAAGCCATCAAGCATCACACCGCCATATCATCCACACTTCTACAAGTTTACATCTGATGCCTGTGCTCTGCCTAGTCTTATTCTAGCAATTTGTGTCTCACCTTATCTTATCCCCCTATGCAAACCTCCAACCAGCGAAAGGGGCATTTTCCATTACATTCATTTACTTTTTAATCAGCATTGCTTTTAAAATACTTGCAAAAGAAGTGGGAGATTTTATTGATGACACTCTCTGGGCTTATCTCCTGATTAACCCACTGTTTATCAGGGCTTTTTTTTTTTTTCCTCCCCTCTGCTTTTCCCCTGCTCTTTATTCTTAAAATTCTTAACACTTGACTCTACTTCAAAGCTGCCTCTGTTACATTTATTGTCCTGACAAGTGTAAGGCTTTTCTCTCTCTCTGCTCTGCTTTTGACACTAAACTCAATGATCAGTTGATCAGTCTAGCCTATCTGTCTGGCTGTTGACACTGAGCCCCTTCAAGCTTCTGTTTTCCTTTTCTATTTTCGTATCATTCAGCAACTTACGTTTTCCTCTGAGGTCACCCTTAAAGGTCCATGTGTCATGTTTTTCATTTCTGCCTTGTCAGGAAAATCTTGCCACTGCATCTATCAAAGTAATCATCAGGCCTTGATGTAAGAGTATGGTTCCTCTCACATTTTTCATTACCAGATAATTTATTAATATCCTCCTGAGCAAGACTAGATTTATCTTGATAAAAACGCTATCAGTGGCGACACAGTATACAGCACTGAAAGCATTCAGCTATTTTGGCAACTGCTCAGAGAAGGTGTCCTTTAACCTCTCCCACCCCTTAATTCCTCCACAAGCTAAGAGAAGATTTTGGATCCTGCAGCTCTGGAGGCTTTTGCCATTGTGCCACTTCAGTTAAGCTGACCTGGGGCAGCCTCCCAAGAGCAGCCCCTGCAGCGCATCTGGCTTGTCCTTCATGATGCTCTCTGTTGCTGGCATGGAATATATGCACGTCAACTGAAATAAAACAATGCAATGATACAGAAGCAAAATCCTTAGTTAGGCGTGCCACCCAATCAGAAGAACCTAGAGGCAGTCATTTTACATTTCAGGTTGAACAGGCCCCGACAGAGTGCTGGATGTTTTCTACCCAGAGGGATATCTTATTTTCTTCTAGCAACTGAACCCTGCCTATACACCCACCCCCACCTCAACACATTCTTCCTGTAACAGCTATTTCTCTTTTACATTATCTTTGCTGGAAAAAAACATCGTAAGGCTACTCAGCTCCCCACTCTATTATATACTGAAATTAAAGCACAGGAGGCCCTCCACAAAGGCGGCTGGCTAATGACTCTCCTGGTGGACATTAGGTGAGAGATGCATTTGTGACATGAGTGGCAGCTGTGCAGACACCAGTTTATGTGATTCAGCACAGCTATTTCATTAATTGCATTTCATGGTTCATTTCCTCAGATTACACTCAAAATAAATAAATAAATAGGAAGACAAAGCTGCTGTGTTCTCCGAACCATCCACCAAACAAAAAGGAGGAAAAAAATGCCCTTATTTTAATTGGCTTCCTACATTTCTGTCTTAGGTGCTTTTTTAACCACAAAATCAAAAATAAAATAAATTGGAGTTATATTCTGCTGTCTAATTATCTCCTCAGTTTTCCACAGAGGCTTAGTGACTTACAGAGAACCCTGCTATGAGGAAACACATTTAATGAAAGTGAAAATTTTGTAGAGGCTTACCTACAAGCATCACGTATCTCCATCTGCTGATTTACATGCTTGTATTTTGTTGCTTAAATTTAACACAGAGAAACTGTGTGGGCAGTCTCAGGAAGTCAACAGCTTAGACATCAGTTTAAAACCTCACTTCACCTCTCACATATCTTGATAACTCTATGCATGTGGAAAAGTAATTACAAGAAGCAAGGAAAGATGCAAATGCAGAAAGTCAAAAATTGTTTCGATTCAATCAATAACATAGGTGAGCATTCAAAAAGGACACCTGGCTGATGCTTGAATAAGTGACTTAGCACCACAAAAACCTTAAAGAGCAGTCAATACAGTCATGAACTTTTAAGATTAAATATTGTTTTTTAGTCCCCAAAATTATTGTTTGGTATACAGTGGTTTCATATCAAAAGCTGCAATTTTCAAAATATCTTCTGTAAGGAGCCTTTACTAACACTGAAATTATTGTGAAGCCCTAGCCCAATTCCAGTGCTAGGTTGCTGAAACCTTTGTCACTCAAAGCCAAAAGTCAGACTGAATCAGATGCGGCAATCTTCTAAAGATCAGAGTCACTAGAGATTTTTCAAAAGCCTTTCCTTAGGAAGTTTTTCAGGTCTGCAGAGGAAGAGATGCACCCAGGAATAGCCTTCAGCCTTGCTATATAGCAATCATGGGGGAATGGAGGTTCAAAACTTCATTCAAAGTTAGTCAGAGCACGTTCTGGCTGAAAGCTTTATAAAGCAGAGCACATCTCTTCACGAGAAAACAAAGAACATCCCCTCAGTTCTCATTTGACAGGGAAAATATTGCTTCTTTTTGTTTGTTTTTACAAAAGATGTAAATATTGAAAGCTCAATGTTGTCAAAAAACTGGGACTGAACATATTTAGAAAATATGGGTCAGGAAGTCCAGGCAATTGCTGAGTTATAATCATCTATCTACTATAAATATCTGCAGTGTGAAAAGAGCTCTCTCTCCCTCTGCATTCACTGCTGCTGCTGCTGCTAAGCACTAAGCTTTTTTTGTGGTTTCATTTTAGTAATCAGGATCCCTCGTACTTCCCGGACAGATGGCCATTCACACTTCAGTGCTCATTTAAACACATACGTCAATGATGACAGAACATTTCAGCTGAGAACAGGCCAATGTAATCTTCCAAATTCAAGGCTATCTGTCATTTTTGTTGGTTATATAAAACCACAGTCAAAAGTAGGACTGTTCTTATTTGGAAAGCTAGAAAGAAAATGGAAAATTCCACCTGGCTTGCTGTCTCCATGAAACTCTGGCAAGGCTATTTAAAATGATTTGAGAAGCTCTGAATGTCTAGCCTCTTCTGATCCATTGGCAGTTGCTCTTGGGGCCTGCTAAGAAATGGGAAGCTAATATCAGATTAGAGAATGAATGTTGGGCCTTGCAGGCTGCTCTGAGCCCCCACAACAGCATTAATTCTGTATATCCTCTTCAAATCCATCCCATGTTTATAATGTAATGGTCCTTCATTTGTCTCTTAAGGTATTAGATAAGTACATGCCAGCACCTTGCAGCTGCACTCTGCAATATACAAAAGACAAATTGGAAACGGAGGGCAAACTATCTTCTTGACTCTGACGCTGATCCCCTGTGTTTGCTCTGAGTGGACGCAGTACTTATGTGGATAAATAGACAAAATTATTTTCCACTGCTGTCAAGCCAGCATCCGAGACAAGAAGAAAAGCATTTAAATTTAATAACATTCTCCTCAGCTTCAGGGTGGACTATGTGTAAGAAATGAAAATCTGTAATATGGAAAAAAAATATCTATTCATGACATTTCTGGTTCCAGCCATTTCTGTTCTTCCTGCAGGAAGAACATGTATTATGCCAAGGGTGTCTGCTTAACTGACTTTATCAGCAAGTGATTTTAGATATATATATCTATAAAACTTTAAAGGCAATCTTTTAGGAACTTTGCCAAACCTTAACCAACCTATGAGCTATTTAAAGTTCAATTAATTAGCAATTAGCAGGACAGAATTAACACGGGAGCATTTAAGAGAGTGTACATGCAATCAGCCAATTATTATCAACACAGCAACAGAGGTGTGACACAGTATGGGTTTCAAGCATATTCACTTAAGTGTGTAAAGATAATGAACATAGCAGTGGCTAAATATTTCAGCTTGCCATCTATGTGAAGCTACAACAAGTCTGCTTCTGCAATTTGCACCTAAGCTACAAACCATAAAGCTAAAGAGGTGCAACTGGGAGTACAAAAATTTCCCTAAACTTACAATGCTGTTTAACAGCTGAATATCAAAACTGTATTTTGGAGGTGCAGTGCCAGAAACTGAGACCCTTATTGTGCTGTACATTTGTCATTCACGTCTGCAAGGTGAGATTTCCCACCAATAAACAAAGCACAGCAATGGATCAGCAGTCCAGTCAGATTTGATAATCAAATCAATTTGACCCTGGATGATCCTGCCATTCTGAAAGTAAAAGCTGTGAAAAGTGCAGAGTTTAGGGAACACATTACGTGCCAGTTAACCGAAATTATGCTGCAATGGTCAGAACAACCATTGCCAGCCCGCTGTGGAAGCCTAACACTGGTGGTACTGGAAACTTCACTACCGCATTGCTAGAAAGCAGTCATGATCCTCAGGTAAGCACCACTTAGATCACTAAGATGAAAGAGTTATCAAAGCAGTCAGTATTTTTCAGCTGAGTTATCAAAGCTGTCAGTATTTTTCAGTTATACCTGAGACAAAAATTCAAAAACCATGGTTAGGCTGAATAAAAAGCTTTAAGATAGCAGCAGAAGTATAACTACTTCTAAAGGTGTAAAACACACTGGTGAGAAGCTGGATTTAACCTTAGCTGTGTGCTGAGTGCTGGAAAAGACCCCTTAAATAAACTTGCCTTGTCAAACACATTGTGAAATAAAAGAAGCTGACCCAGAAGTATTCTTGAAGGCACAACAGAGGAGTGGCTTTACAGATCTGTTAATAAAGTAGAAGAGCTGACCCAGGATGGGATTAGCTGGAGGAGCAGGCAGTCTGTTGTGAGCACCTGATTAAGCTGGAACAAGACAGAAGATGAGAATAAAATACCTTGTGGCTTCTAACAGAACCCACCGCTGAACTTTCTGGGGAACAAGATAAATTTGAAGGAAGAGAATAATTACTTCTCTTCTGGAAAGTAATCAGTAATTCATTCTGGCTTCAGGGAAAAAAAAAAAAAAAAAGGTTTTCTTGGGAGGAAGCTGAAGGTATGTTAGTTGAAAGAATCTCTGTGCCCCACCTTTTTGCTTCTTATGATTTAAGTTCTCTCTTGAGCCTGGCGGAAATCTGAAGTTGAATGCAAGGAAGAGGGCAGGACAGTCAAGATCCATGTTCTTTTACAATGCATTATCTTCTGCGGTTTGAGCATGTGATGGGAGCTGCCATATCTGGTTGACACTCCTGCACAGGAGTGTCAGCAAAGCAGAAATTGCTTCTGGATGAACAATGTTAATTTAAAATATTGATTTTTATAGAAAGCCTTGATCTAAAAGTAGCTTCATCAGAATTATACAGAAATGTCATTTCTCTTCTTGAAAGTAACTGAGGATTTGCTCCATCTCCTACTGTAAGATACTATATTATGCTTGTGTAATCTCTGGCAAAATTGGTTAATAGTCTCCGTAGACTTGGGTGTAATATACATCAGATACTGCAGATCTCCTTTGAGAAGATCAAACTCTTACCACTCAGTAGAAGAAAGTAATTAGATAAAGATTTACTGAATGCATTATTTTAATTTCTGGGGTTTTCCTGTTTACCTTTTTTTTTTTTTTTTTCTAAACATACATGCAATTTGGTACTCCCATATGGTTTAGGAAGATTAATGAAAACTTCAGATTTCATTTTTGTAAGCTGCAAAGTTCTCAACTGTAAACAAATATTTTGAAATCTAGATGCAACAAAGAACCAAAATTGCATAAAGGAGCATTACTGCAGCACTTTGATGAGCAGATGAGTTTCTTCCAATGTTCCTATATGAACAAATTAATAGAGTAGTAAGGGTAGTCCAAAGCCTGGTGGCCTCAACTGAATTTTCCAGAGGTACCTTTCAGCCAAAGAGAGATACCTATCTCTTCAGTAACCTTAGTCTAAAGATTATGATTCACAATGTTACTATATACGCAGTTACTTAATTCACTACGTCATCTTGCATAGTCTCCTATCAGTTAAGACTTTTTTTTAAAATATAAAGTTTTCTTATACTTCTTGACTGCATAGTTACTAATACCTGTTAATTAGGCATATATTCATACTTCAGTCTCTATCAATAATGAAAGATCAGAAAAATTCAGTTTGTTACTCACCTGCCTGTTTCAGTTATTGCATCACCTCTGCTGCACAGCTGAAATAGTTTTTTGTTTTTTTTTTTCAAGCCTGAATCACAAATAAGCCATTTCAAGGCTTGACTTGAGCAGGTCTGTTTTAGCTTAGAGTAGTCAGTAGCTTAAATGCTACTGCAGCAGGAAGAATTTGCTTGTCTATCTAATCATTAGCAGAACGGTTCTGTTCAGTAATATTAATGACTGTATAAATAACAAAATAACTTCTAACAGTTTTGCATAGACATAATTCTCCTTTAATACTTGACCTTCTTTTAATAAGCAAACTTATTGAAATTCCTTTTTTAATTATTAAATATTGTAGCTATAATAAGAAAGAGAATATTGGGTTTTGATATTTAAACCACAGGCAATAAACAGAAAATTTGCCTTTCATACGTGAGTTGTCAAGCATTCTGTTGAACATGTTTTTCATATAAAGATGATGGTAGCTACATTGTCTGAACTGCTTTAGAAATATCAATCTTTGGATATCACCAATGCAGCCTATTCTTCTACCTTCACTTATCTCATAATAGCTTGTACAGGATATCCAGCTGAAATCTAAATCTTCATACAAGAGTTACGCCATCAGGATTACTAATTTCACTTATATTGTGTTAGTACCAAGGAGACTTGCTCCATATAAGCAACACTAACACCAAAAATTGCCACAAAGTCCTGCTGCCAAAGGACTGACAAACTAAAATCTTCAGATTGTACGTTCCTCAAAGTTTTCTCGTGGTTAACTGTAGAAATTAAATGTTTTTAAGAATATTTTTAAGCAAATGGACCCTGACCCTTCCCCCCCCCCCCCCCCCCCAATTTTCTTTCCACATACACATCAGACCCCAGAAAGATGTGAAATCACTGGCCATGACTCACTCTGTGAAGACACACCTATTTTTCTCTAAAGAAAGACATTTGCATGACATGTCAAAAGAATATCCGTAACCCCTAGGCAGAACAACTCTTCAAGGGCTAATGAATATTTTGGAAACAAAATATTTATGCAACAAGGTTGTCTAAGGGACTAATTTTAATAAGATAGAGAACGGTTAAGTAAAAATCACCCCCAAACTTCCAAGACACTTTCGTCTAATTGGTAGGTATCTATATTCAACTGTGAAAAAAGAAAAGAGGAAACTCCAAGTTTTTTCTTTCTTATTTTCTAAAATTAATTTGAAGTTACCATCACTGGAGTACTCAGATAACATCTTTTGCCACCTCATACCCTAAAAAAATAGTTTGGAAATATGTGAAACCCTTTTTATGAAGGAGAGCAGTCTTCTGAAAAGCTACAATGCCAACTACAGCCATCTTAGCTCTTTAAAGTAGATCATTATTTGATTATCAGACACACATGCCAAGTCATAAATTAACATTAAAGTCAGTGATGGGACCTGAACCTTGATCTAGTGGCTTCCCAGGTGAGTGCTCTGCACTTGAGGTAATAGAGTAATTAGACAGCTTTTCCCTCTAAAGGATAATTGCTAATACATGTTGGCTGTTGGAGAGGAAGCCCTCCTGAGGAACAGATATGGGTTTCCTTTTTCATTAAAAAAGAACCTTAACTTTTTCAGTGGTAACCTTCAGCATATTAAAATGTTTAGTGCCTGAGTCAGATAGAAGTGTCCCTCTGAGTAACAGACAATTAAGCATAGCAGACAAGTGGGAAAGTAGCACAATGGTTCTCAGAAAAACAACAGTGGCCTTTAAATAACAGCTGCCCTATAAACCATTCTGTGTAGGTGTAGCCCACGGTACTGAGAGCCAGTGTACTATTAGGGGTATTGACAAAAGTAACGAATTCATGTGATCCACAAGAAGCTCATAAACAGCCTAGACCTAACCTATGATTATAATTTTCCAGATACCTCTCTTGCATGTGTCCAGATAGCTCTCTTGGATGTGTCCCATTGCATATGTACAATTCTCTCTGTGTACAGAATGCATGGGTCCAGTTTCTTCACTTTTCCTGAACTCTGGCCTTGCCCTCAGTCATAAATCTGCTTATATATATATATGCATGTGTTTATTAAATAGATCAGATTAATAAACATCATTTGATCTAAATCTAAGCAAATTAAGATTACCCTGACAAAACCAAAAATATCACAGATACAGAATCTTAAACTATAGATACTCAGAAATTCTGATAGATGAAATAGAATTTTAAAACTGGTGAATATAAAATCGAGTAAGATGTCTGAAGCTCAGTTTGAAATGTGCATAAGTTTTCCTACTGACATGAATTGAACCAGCTTTAGAGTCTAAATCATTTATGTCTCATCCTGCCTTGCCTTACCTCATCCGTGATCATTAGCATTTTGAAGATTGAATGTCCAGTAGGTATGATATGCTGCTAGTATATTTAGTCTCAGACTATAAATACCAATATTCCATTTCCTTTTAGGTATCTTTAACTTCCAGGAAGATGTTTTTACTTTCAGAAGTAAGATCTATCTCAGTACATTGCAGATAGGCACATTACATGGCTGGAGAGATTCCATGGGTTTCACCAGTCTGTTAACTTTGTCTGTTAACTTTGAATGAGAGTGACAGGAATCCCTTCAGCTGGATTTCAGCTGGATTTTTACATGAGACAGATTTGACCAGCAGAACATCTTTTCCTTAATATCGTATTTTTGCATTCTTTCAAGAGTTTTCTCTAACATTTGTTTCTTTCTACATCTTTCCAGGCTGAACCGGCCTTCCTGGAACTCAGCAGCTCCTGTCTGTCACTGAGAGTTAAGGCCACTTCCAGAAAATTTGAACCATTATCATGGCAGCATTAGTGCTGCAGGTACAAGTGGCACGTCAGCAGTAGTAGATGGAACCATTTACAAATTGCATTAAAAAGAGAGAAGGTATGATTAGTGACCCCTTGAAATACAGTGAAAACCCTTTATAGATTTTTGGTTATTATCCCAGATTGCACAGCAATTTTCATACTACAGAATGAAGTACCCTTTTGTTTTCAGTCCACACTTCTCCCTTGCACTACTTTACAGTCAGCACCAATAGCATGTTGGCAACTCTCTTCTGAAATAGATATAAAGTCAAGGTTCTGACCATAAGTGCTTATTGAAGATTTCCCTGTGCTTTTGGCACATTTAGAAACATTTAGTTGCATGTTCTATCTAAACTTCAGTTTGAATAACTATGTATACTAGCTACCCCGCTTGGAATTACTCTTTCAAACAGTCTGGTAGTTTTCTTCATTGCTTTTCAAAAATAAATACTCACACGTATATAAACCTGGCATTTCATGTCTTTTGTTTTGGAAATGATTTACTTTTTCTATTTACGTACTTCCTCCATGGACATTTTACCACATATCCTTAACAATAATCCTTTGATATTCATGGGGCTACTGGGAGAGTAAGTATCTTGCAGTACTAATGTGAGGTAAGGCCATGCCCTTGCACTCTATTACATATGGGAATGGCAGACGGAAACACTATGGACCACATCCTCAAAATTATTTATGCACCTGTCTTCATAGACCTTAAGTACATTCATGGATTTCAAAACAGTGCATCCATAATGAAACAAAACCGACAGAGCTTCTGGAATCCCAGATTAGAGGTATTTCCTATTCCCAAATGCAGCAGGTTTGTATTTGCCAAATTTACAAGTCCTGTGCTGAGCTCAGAGCCCCACAGGCTCTGTGTTTGCACAGGAAGGTAGTGCATGTGCAAGCAAGCAAACTGCAGCACGGGGAGGGGATTTAGAGTTTTACAGATTAAGACGTGTAGAGAGGAAAATTTCCATTGCAACATAAAGAACAGGTAGGAGACCAGCAGCAAGAACCCTTGCTACACTACCTTATTGCAAATGCATCTCAAGAATCACAATTAATGGAGGCCTTGTATTTGCATATTCAATGCAGACACAATTCTCTTTTGCTGAGACTGCCAACATGAATAACAGTGAAAGCTACTTTTGGTACTGGCCACGGGAGGACTGACAACTGTCCTCCAAGAACTCGACCAAAAGCATTACAACCCTCAAAACTTAATTTTACAGATAGGAGATTCTGGGTCCAGTTAAGTGCCTTTGGAAATAAATTGGCTTAAAATGAAGTTAAGCTTTAGGGCTACATTGGTTGCAGTTGCTAAATCTGCAGTTGGGAAGGCTGTCTCTCTGGGATGTGAGGTGCCCTGGTAAGCAACTGTTTACTTAAAATGCTATGTGAATGTTTAGGAGTAGGAAACTATTTAACAAATTTACCATTTTGTCTGTTGACAGGTTACAATCCTGTAATTTATTCATCCCTGCATTATCTGCCAAATTCTTTCCAATTTATAGTCTATTAATTGGACACCAACAGTGTGCCTTATGAGCATTGGATACTCATCCTGTTGTTTGTGATTCTCCTCTGAGTGTGAATTGTTCTTGGCATCTGACTTCCACTGTGACCACTCAGGCTTCCGAGTCCTGCATTAACCTTCTCATGAACATCCTCTAATGTCATTTAAAACTTACTGTTGCGGCACCATTACTTGTTTGAATGTTCACTGAAGTCAACCCAACCAATATAAATCCAATATGTTACCAAATATAAATGTGATTAAAACCCATGTGTATTAATATTTTTGTTGCTGTGGTTGTTATTTGAATATGACGGATAATATTTCAGTATGTCATATTACTGACATTGAAGTGTTGATAATATTTTGGTTAGGCAGGCATTGTTTTCAAGGATTTGCGGTTACTACCTTCTGTGCTACAACTGATGTGCACACCCTAGTTTTATTACACTTCATTTATGAATCTGGATGTGAAAAAAACTATTAGTTAACATTAAAAATGACAATAAACTACTGGCATATTTCTTCTTAAACCTGAATTCTCTGTTTATATTGCTAGAATTAAATTTTTCTAGTGCCTGGATTCTGAGAGAGAAGTTTAAATAGTATAATTTAGTTGGGTTTGCCATAATTTGCTTCAACCATCTGCATAATCTGACTGTGTTATTAAGCATCACATTTGGCACAGACGTTTTAAACTACCTGGCACAGAAAAAAGGTGTTTCTTTCTAGTTTTATTTCAGAATCATTGAAAATAGTACTTTAATCTATTTCTTCATATCTGTTTAGATGAACTTTGTATTTATTAAAGGATCAAACTGTGTTATGATGCTGGAATAACAGCTTCCTTTTAAACGTATCTGTTTCTGAAAAATCTCAAAGATATGCTGATAGAGAAGATATGATCCATGTGACATAACGACCATTTAGTAGTCAAAGAGGCAATTACTGAGCTGATGTTAGTGAGGAGTTCAGGGTGTCAGCATGACAAGATGAAACAGAATAGAGTCTGTATGAAGCCAGGGGTTCTGTATGCGCTTTGTGCTCATTCCATTAATCTGAAATCACAGGCTCAACAGATCCATAAATGAGACCCGACATCCTTTAGGTTTTGTTGGTGTTGTTATTGAATAGTGAGCCCTTATGCATGGATGGCAAGGTGGTTTTATTTTTAAAAATTTTTATCCGAGTGATTAATGCAGTAGAAATAAGCCTTTGGTGTACCTCACTTACATCCATTTTTGTTGGCTTTGAAATGGAAAAACAACAAAAACAAATCCCGAGACCAGTATTTTCTACTCACTGTGGCTTTCTGCACATCATTATTCCTCTAGGGTTATTCTGGTTTTACATGATTTTGCATTTGTCTATGTTTTCTTAGATGCCTTTAAATGTTATTATAAGTCCCTTCACCCAATTCCAGCCTGGCAAATCAACTTTCTCTTTGTTTTACCCTGACAAACCTATTTTAAAGACACCCTCATCTTACTTTCTAAGTCATCAAACAAGACCCTAAGGATCACTAAGGATACAAGGAAATTTTTCACACAAGGAGCCTAATGCCCTGATCACATTTGGGGTTGAGTAATTGCATTTCATGCATAGTGCATGAACATGTGCAAGAATCTCCTCTTTGCACTGTCAGCTAGAGACGGCACTATGGATCAGGCTGCTATTTTTCAGATTGCTAGGAATGTTTTATGGAGAGGAATACATATCTGCCAGCAAAGCATTTTCCAAATGAAGATGGAGCATAAAACCACCCTGCAAGTAACACAAACTGGTAATGGTGACATTTTGCAGTATAACTACATTCACTAGCACAATAAGAGGTAAAGAGCAAAGTTTTCATGTGCTTGCAATGTCAGGGAAAGTTGACAGCGTAAGCGCACGGCTTGTGCTGGAAAAAAAAAAAAAAAAATACAAGAGAGGCCACAGCAGTGTCAGGAAGGATTTCTTCCTGACAAATAGAATGTCTCTTGGCTTCCTCATTCCGCAGCCCTCCCAGCCAGGTCCCGCAATGGCAGATGAGAACATGCCCTTTGCTTGTCAGTCCCACCAGTACAGCTGCAAGCAAACATCCAGATCACAAACAGAAGGTATATTTACAATCTGTGCTGTTCTTTTCTCCTCTTTTGCAAGCATTTGTCTCATCTTCTCTTCAAGGAAAGAATGCTGAGTTCTAACAGAAGCAGCATATGTGAGCATCTATCAACTTATTTTTGCTCTTTCCCCAGGAAAGAGCAAATAATACCATCACTGATTCATCAAAATATGAGTAAAAATGTATGTTGTGGTTTTGTTTTTGTTTTGTTTTAATGCTGCTGAAAAGGGAAAGGGAATAAGGGATATTGTTACAGTGAAGTATAAAGTAAAGTATTCAATTGCTTTTAACCACTTATCCTTTTTTTCCTGCAACTATAAAGAAAGGTTAGAAATATTTTTAGAGGTGATTGTTTGCCATGGAAGTAAGTAGGTCAAAGTCTCTATGTTTGAAATTCTGTATCTTTTCTCATTATTTAACTCTGTACAGTGGCATACCACGACTTTCTAGACTCAGTTCATAAAAATAAATATAATAGTTCCCATAGAGAAAAAAATCATTTTTATTTCCATATTTAGAAAAAAAGAATTTAATTTCTTGGGAGGGGCAGAACACAGTATTCATGTGCTTGTGATATCAAATTTTAACATGTTGCAGCACTTGGAGATAGAAAAGCTATACAAATTTAAACCAACACTGGGAAAACAAACACGTAGATTTGGCTCTCAGAGGATAGCAGGTCTAGTTTCATAGACTGAGGACTGGAAGTGTTGGCTGTCAGAGGTCTAGGTCCACTTCAGAAACTAAAAAGAAGTCTTTAACCATTCACACAAACCCCAACATCAGCTGACAGCTGAATAGGGATAAGATTTTCTTATGTTTTTCTTGCCATGTCCTCCCACCTTTGATTTATTTGAGCATTTTTATTTAAGGGAAAATTTCAAGACTCTGGTCTGATTACAGAAAATGTATAAAAACCCTAGATCAGAACATTGGTGATATCCAATATAGATTATTTTTTTCCTAGTTAACTTCTCAGAGTTTTATAGCTGTCCTTGTTTATTTAGACTTTCCTCATATGGGTATTTTCTGTTGAGTTCTCTGTTGAGTTTCTAGTGATTCCTAATGTTCTACTTATTGTTTTGGCATCAAATTGGCACTAACTTTATGTCCTATGAGAACAATTTATATCGACTTTAAGATGTTTTTCGTGAGTGGGAATATTTAATTTGGAGCCCTTAATGACATAAATAAAGTTAGAATTTTTCTCCATAAAGATTACTTTGAATTAATTGCCCAGTAACTCAGAATTAAGTGGTCCTCCAATAACTTTTCCAGGTCTGCTGTCGATTAAGTTCCCCTGCATAAATTTACATCAACCAGACTTTGTCAGATAAACTTTCTCTAAATACACAGCACAAAGTTTAGCACAGAGCCCTGCGAGACCTCATTAATAACCTCCTTCCAGCGTGAAACTTTAACATTTGTGCCTATCCTTTATTTCTATTTTTTTAACCAGTTATTAGAAGAAACTTGACACTCTTTAAAGCACCTCTGCTGACAAAGTTTTTGTAAATTCAGATTTGTTACATTGCTCAAACAAGCCTTATCATGTTTGCTGCTGACATGTATGGACCTACTTAGCCATTAGGTGCATGCACAACAGGTCTGGTGTTGCTGTTGTGAAGAACATGTACTACACCAGAAATCCACACAATCTCCCACACATCTGCCTGATTTGGAATCATGGGGGAAAAACATTGAGCTCTCAGAAAAGATATATATATATATATATATATATATATATATATACATATATAAAACCATAATCCTTTCATCAGAGCAGCTAGTCTATACCCATGAAACAGCCTAATTCAGGGAAAGCAGAGGATATATAGTCTTGTACTCTTACCAAAGGCCACTTCAACATAAAGTGGTTATACAGATGTGGTTTTTGAGTTTATAACAGTTTTTCCACTGTCAGGCAGTACAATAGGACTGTGAACCTAACTATTTCTTGTTATTTCTTAGGTCCCGGGAAGTTGGTAGCACTGTGGTACTGGTGACAGAAGGTCCAAGCGTAATGTTGCTGCAGCCAGGACTTGCTCACTCTTTTTGTCTGTTTGTGGGCCTTCATCAAGCTGCTGAGACCCAGCAAGGTGGACCTGAGTTTCCTCTGGCAAAAGGAACAGGCCAGTATTTGGTACAGTGACACCAAATGTTCTTGAGCTGGTTTTTTTTTTTTTCCTCCTCCTCTCAGATGCTATATTTTCAGTATCTCCCTGATCACTTTTTACCAAGCTTGATGTTTGGGTAAAGGAAAGAGAATTTGGTACATCCTGTCAAAGGAAAGACAGAGTTCATCTTTGTCGGCAGTAGCTGGCTTGCCAATTGATACCCCCGAAGTCCCAGATTAACCAAAGCACGTGTTGCTTTTCACAGCAGTGGCTGACTGCAGTGCTGCAGAGGAGCAGGGACTGAGTCAGGGTGCTGTCAGAGCACAGAGGAGAGGCAAAGACTTGGCAGGAGGAACACTCGGGACATGAACAGGTCCCTGAGGGAGCTGTGGGAAAGGTGTTGGAGGGACCTGGAAGATGAGCTTGTAATACAAGAATGCACACATGAAATGGGTCTGAAGTAGAGGCATGCAGGGTACTTAAGATGCAAAAAAGCGTAGGAAACCGGAGTTCATCTTCTGCTGTTCTCAGAAAAAACTAATTTCTCTTCCATTAAGGTCTCCTTATGAACAGTCATCTTAGACACCAGACATTTTCAAAGAACTAATGGTTTCTTCATCTAAGGAAGATGAATCTTTTTTACACAGCTAATTGTTAATTCCTAGAACTCTGGTGTAATTCCAGATTCTGAATTAATCTCCATCCGGCAAAACTATTCACTTTCAGGATGTAACGATCATATCACCCCTTGAAGTCACTCATTAAGTTAACCCTGTTTTATTCAAGCAGGATGCTGAAATCTTGACTGACACTTTTGTTACTTCTTTGTTGAACTACTTTAATGTACTTGATTTGTTTTGGCTTCCTAAATTATTTATGAACTGTTTTGCAGTGATGTAGAATTCAGCATGTTCTACTCCTCGAACTCACTGCCTCTCTAACTTCTCTGAATCTGTGTTTCATGTCAGACTACACAAAATCCAATGTTAGCTTCAGTGCAAAGCCAATTATGTCACTGAAAATATTTCCCACCACACTTGTCTCGTGGTCACCACCTGAGCCACTAGTTAGATCAGCACCTGACTGGTGGAAGGCTGGAAAGCACAGAGAGCTGATCAGTTCAAATCATTCAATATTTTTTTTCCCCTCTTCATGAATTCACAATGATAAGTCTTGCAAATCCTTCTGCATTGTAATATAGATTACTTTTTCAGCAGAAAATATGACTGTAATAACCATAAAGGGAAGTGCTCCATACTTAAATTTCTTCATATCATTCATTATGCATATAATTGCAAATAATAGTATATACAGAAAAAAAAGACTTAAGAAAAAAATACATTATTTCTCTAACAGTAAAATCTACTCATTTTCCCAGATTTTCTGCATTACTTTATGATACAGAACAGCAGACTCAGGATTTGCTAGACCACAGGAGAATGCTAACTGCTAATTCATATAATCAATAATGAAATCTTGAGATATTTTAAGGAAAAGCCAAATGTTTTGCTGTTGCATTTAAAGGATTGGACAGGTAGCTGGACCCACACACTACCAGTGACTTTTAGCAAAATTAATAGAATTCTAGCCAGATCCACAGACATATCTACTTTTAATTTTAGGACCAGGCTTTGTTGCTGAACTACACAGTGTGAATTCCTGTGTGTCATAGGAAGGTGATTTTTCTCCTACTGCCACATTCCTCCTCCTGCAAAGCAGAGAAAGGGTAAAAGAGAATGCTGCCTTCTCTCCGCCTCCCACCATGTAGTTCTACCCCCAAATCCAGTCCTGCCCAAGCCCTCCTGGGCTCCAGAGCCAAGGCACAAAGCTGAAGAGCTTCTGCACTCATGCTTGTAGTGTAGGGGGTTGTTGTGAAAACTTTACATGCTGTTTTAAAAAGCAGAAGTGTACCATTGGATGGATAAAGAATCCATTTCAAGCTATACTCTTTGTTCCTTGAATCTAAATGTGACATAGTCTCAACAGAAGGCAATTTGATAGCCTTGTGTTTGTACAGGTGGCTCATAAAACATGCATGTCTCTCCTCCAGCTAGTGACTATTAAGGAGAACAGGTGATACACAAACACATGATCAATCCTACTGCCTGAAAATGTGGAACAATTAAGATATTTTATTGCATGCACTTCTTTGTAACTTTGTAACCATATTGGAATTAAACAAATCTACACTGCTGTGAAATCTATGAAAAAAAATCAACTTAAAAAAGATAGGCTCTTCTTCGATGATACCCTTAAGATGATACCCTTGGTCTGAAAATGAATTAAAGTTTTCTTTAACTAACAATAACCAATTCCAATATTTCAATTTTCACTGAAAGGGTAGTGCAGCAGCCAGTAATTTTGATGTAAATATAAAAATATTACCACTTCATATGTAGGAAGACACAGGAGAAAAAGACATGCATGACATGGATTTCATTCTCTGGTTATTCAAAACACCTCTTATCTTTCAGTCTGCTAAGTAAAGGTACATTACAGAAAAGGTTGAAGCACTGAGGGTAAGAAGGAGAATGGGAATAGGCTGTTTGATCTATAACTTTCATGGTGATTTCAGTTGCTGTGTTAGAAAGGAGAACCATCCTCCTCCTCCCCCCCACCCCCACCCCATGCCCCCAGTAGCTTTATTTACTAGTTATATTTACTGGTTACTGCTTTAATTTACTAGTTACAGTCCAGAAAATATTATTATTTTGTTAAAGTACTTCAGAAAATGATAGAAAAATGTCTTCGGCAACCTTTAAACAACTGCATGACTTTTCTGCCTTTTTCCACTCTTGCTATGGAATATCTATTTCTCCCTAATATGATATATGAATATATTTCCAGTAAACAGCTCCTTCATTTTGACAAAGACTTGAAGACAGGGACAGAAAAGTGATGGCAAAATCTATACCATAATAGATGAGTAAACAGTGTTGACTTTCTAAGTAGATTCTACCCTCACGAACACTATGGCATTATATATCTAGTCACGTTTTTCTAGCTCATGTTCGCTTAAAGCATCTGAGAGTGTTCATGGCTAAAAGGGCCTACCTACCCTGAAATCAAATACAGACCAAACCAAAATCTGATGTCTATAGAAAGCAAGGCCCTGCCATCTTACCCATGCAGTATGAGAACTTCAAAACCCACATTTACTAAAATATTTCTTGCTCTTTGTGATTAGCAGACCACATGATTTCACTCTTGGTAACAGTTAAGACTATGAAATGTAATTTTCCAACATGAAAACCGTAAAATACCACAAAACCAACAACCTGTTAAGCTTGTGTGACTTCACCCTTTGTTGAGTGAAGCTTGACAAAAAAAGCTACAGCACAGTTCAAGCTCAGATGGACCTGAAACTATACTATCCTTTAAACCAATTTTCAGAGAGAGGAATGAGAAAGAACAGGTTAGTAGGTATTAAAAGACAGGTCCATCAACATAGCCAATGCCATGCTGAAGCCCGCAGAAGAAATACCGTAACTGGGAGGATAAATATCACAAACAAACAAACAAAAGATTTTTAAACAATAAGGGGCCACTGCAGCTTACTAAAATACTAAAATTCCTTGAGTGGGAAGTAAATGTGTAGATACTGTTGCTGAAAGAATTTTTATGGGTCTAAACAGAAACTCCCTGTGCTTTCTGGATGGAAATAGCATAGCCTGAGGGACACAGCTGTTGCTCAGCCTAGTCAGAAAACCTCTTCTTTTTAGCTTTATAAATGAATCTAGTAGGTTTTCCCACTTTCACACAACGTTTTGACCTTAAATAGGGAATTTGTCGATTGGGTGAGGGATGGTGGGTGAATGATTTGCCAAACATTTTGCATAACAAAAGAGAAGACCCATCTACTTTCTGATTATGCTTCCTGAAACTGAATGGGCTTGTATAAAAACAAATAATGAACCAAGGGAAGAGAACTCACAGATGAACAGACACCTCAAGTTGTAAGAGCTGAGCAGAGAACATGCCTTTGTTCTGCAACTACTTTAGCAACCCACAGAAGTTCATCTTGAACTCACCTTCTCATTTGTAATTACTGCAAATCAAGTGTCACACAAAAACAAGACTACTCTGCAGTAGCTCAAACCAAATCTTTTAGACTGTCTTACATTTTTAAAACAAACAAACAAACAAAAAACCACCCTGTTTTTTGTGAATAGCTTGGCTGTTTAATATAAGTACAATTGTTTTGCAATGATGATAGACAAACTTTACCAATTCAGGAAGGTAGTTATAAACTGCCTTTCTTCCTTCCTTCCTTTTTCAATTAAGTTTGGTTGCATATTTGCACAAGACCAATTACCTTTTAATGTTTCATGTAAAATTCAAGAAGAAAATGTGTGTGTGTGGGGGAGGGGGGCGGGGGGAGGGGGGGTTAAAGTAATATCAAGCAAGAGCCATAAAGGCATACTGACAGCATACTCAAATCAAAGAATGGGTGACACAATTGGACAGCAGATTCATAAGTGGCATTCAGAGCAATAATAAAAGAATGAACAAGCTATAGTTCATATTTTCATTGTAAGGACAAGATCTGGGGCTCCAAAAGGGAAAATTGAGGTTGGGGGATGTTGGCATAAAAGATATCATTGCCCTTGTTTTTGAGCAGTAAAGGGATTGTGGAAAATGTGTTTTTTACTCTCAGTGCAGAATTATGCTAACTCAGGAGAGTGCTTTAAGACCCAAGTTCTGTGGATATTAGCAGAGTCAGATATACAGAAAACACTGTGGAGGATTTAAAAGTATGAAAAGCATAAGGATTATATAGACTTGAACTGTGAATGAGGTTGAAGTGCATTCAAGAAAGCAATAAAGACTAGTGAACCAGAAACGCCTTGCTCACTTATGATAAAATATCTAGTTAATACCAAAGAAAAGCTTCAAATAGACTTGTCTGGTTCTTTAGAAAGTCACTATAAAATAATGCCGATATTCTTTGTATAAATACTTTCACAAATAAAGAGTCTCTTTTAGAAAGAAGATTGGACTTGGTAAGTAAGCAGCTTAAGCAGTAAAGAAAAGCATATTAAAATTATTTCTTAACTTGCAGAAATGTTGAACAATGGTCCATGGCCATGTTCCATAATGACAACTTACCATATACTGTTCTCAGAGCAATGTAGCTTCCCACGTTTTCCACATGAGATACATAGCAAAAGATTAATTTTATCCAAAATGGTAAAGGTAATCAAAAGGTAATCGACACAAGTGCAACAACTGTTTACTTCTTCAGCCTTTCAGTCTTACTAATTTTCTTGAGTAATAGAGAGTTCACTAACTACTCTATTCAGTAGCATTCTTTTTATTATTTTTAGTTAAAAAAGATACCTCAGACTAAGTGGACTATATTAATATAATTTGACTAATCAGAATAAGTGATGAAAAGCATAGAATGCTTTCACCTTAATTAGCTCACAATTCATGTCAAACTCACTTGTCAAAGTCAGACTCACTGTTTTTTGGAGGGAAGAAACAATATAGACAATATAGACTTTAAAAGTGCCTTGTTTTGTTTATGGTGGATCTTGCTAGAATTATAAGACTCAAGTGAACTATGCAAGAAATAAAAACACATTCCAGCATAAGAAACATTATAGACACTAATGCAAAATTCAGCATTTCTCCATCTGTTACCAATTCAAAATGTGATCCTCATCAGTTTTGAATGTGAGACTAATTTTGGTATATCAGCCATTCTCTTACTGTTGGATGACATTTTTTTTTCCCCTTTTCAGCTAAGGAACTTAGAAATGCAAAGTTGAAGACTTCTAGTGTAAGCAGGGTATACAAAGCAGTAATGATCAACTATAGAAATTTCTTAATAAAAAAATTATCCAACTAAAGCCAGGAATCTTTCTTACCTCTCTCAAAGCTCAGGGCTTTAGAGTTACTTGGAAAACATGCTTGTTAAGTGCAGGGAGACTCTTACAGATGGTACCTCCAAAAAAGCTCTAGATAGTGCATCAGCCTCCCAGCATCACCACCTCAGTGCCTGTGCCTCCACATTTACAAAGCCTAATTAGCAGCTCATTAGGAACACTACAGATGTGACACACATAGACCTGCTCTGGGAGAGGGAATTAAGGAATCTGTACTGGAGAACTACATCAGAAACCTGAAAACAATTTAAATGATTGTTCAGAGACTATCCTGATTATTATATAAAACAAAAATAAATTACCATTTTTAGCAAATATTGAGTGAAGAAAAAGTTACACCTTTTAGAGATGGAGAGGTTAAAACAACAGCTGTCTGGGTCAATTCCCTATTTATGCTTGGATTTGCAGTAATAACAGAAGGAAGTTACAGCTTTTACTTAGTGCCTTCAGGAATTACTGACTTTATTTGAAGTCTATCAATAGCTTCTTATAGTAATGAAGAGAATCTTTCTTTCTGTCCTGCTGTTCGTATCAACAGCTCCTAAGTAATTCTTACAGTTTCTTCTTTGTTTGAAGTTTTGTTATTTATTATGTTAGAACAAATGCCAATTATCCATTAATTATACCTAAAAAAAATCCTGTTGTCAGAATGCACTCAGTCCTCAGCAAAATTCATGGCAAAATTCTGCCTTAATTGTGTGGAAGCAGCAGAAGCTGAACATTATTCACAGTCCCATTATTCACAGTCCAGGGATCAGAGTACCTTTTAAGGATAGAATATCTAGAAACGTACAGTTAAAAAGATGTTGGGACCTACACTTGTTCAAGGAAGCTCCTCGAGTCCATCTGTGATACTTCTGCCTAAGAACATGTGATAAGGATATGTTTGAGGTAAGTTTCTGATGGGAAGAAGGGTAGAAATAAAGGTAAATGTAAATGTCTGTCATACCTTTGATATAATGGTGAGTAGTGGTCCTTGAACGCAGGGGAGGAAGAGTTGATTTGCTAATGCACAGATTTTAACATCTGAGGACTTGGTTATACCTTGTTGCATCTTACGCTCTCTTTTTTTTTTTTTTTTTTTTCCCACCACTGACTTCAGTGAAGTATATCATAGCATATGTGGGAATGTGGGAAGAGGAGTGTTTTAAAAAAAAAAAGCCTCTGGATACATCAAAAGTCAAAGTAATTACAGATTCCATGTTCTCTTTCTGCTGTTCCCGGCTATTCTTACTTTCTTGAGATATTTGAGCAGGATATATTTGATCAGAATTTTGTCTTTAAAACATTTAAACTGGTAAAGCATGCAAGTGGAAAATAAGCACTGATGGGTGAAGAAAGTTCTGAAGTTGTTCATGAAGTTACCAATGCTATGAGAACTATATAGCCACAATTCACAGGCCGCACACTTTGCCTTCGCTTCCTGGAAGGGCAAGCAGTTGCCCTGCACTGTGAGGTCAGGCAAAGGGAAACATGTTAAATATTTCTTACAGAAATATTCATACACAGAAATTCAAAAGGTTGCTGGTTAAAATGGACCCAGGTGAGCATGTCATAAACTCTCTCAAATTCTGGGTAGTCTGAACATCAAAAATATATGTTCTCCTCTTATTGCATCTCCTTTTCTACTACTTTTGATTGATTGTATCTCTGTATCCTTTACCTTTCAGAGACTGTATGCTAGTTAATACAAAAGTTACTGTATGTTAAGAAAGGTGATTTGTTGAAAATAACCTACTTGGCAGTGATCTGCTTTTGGACAAGAGCTCCCAGGGAACTAACAGATAAGCCAGAAAAATTAATACAGATAACTTTGTCTGAACCTACAAAAGAGGTGGCATTGTCTTTTCCTTTCTGACAGTAATTTTAAAGTAGGCTCTGTCATTTCTAAAAATACTTGTGTCGTTTGTTCTTCACTTCTCTTATCTAGGTGACATTCTAGGCCAGAAGGTAGTTGAACCACCACTTAAGAGAATGGTCTTGGAGACTCATTCTTTTTTCCCCTAGGAAATACTCAGGAACTTAATTACTGGTTCCTGTGCTTGTCAAATGGACCTCAGCTCATCATCTTGAGTTTCCCTGGAGCAAACCAATACCAGAATTATTCCTGACTCACAGAAGAATAAAACAACTGCAGGAATAGTATCTACACACAATTATAAGAGAAAGAAGGAAAAAAACACTTTCTAGATTCTGCACGTTTTCACTTTCCCATTAGCATTATCCAGTGTAACAATTCTACATCAAGTATGTATGTTTCTATCATGCCAGGTTTCCAGCAACAGAATGCATGTTGTCACTGTAGGTCAGCTATGTATACATAAGCCCATGTGCAGTAAGTCTGACACAACCAGATAAGCCACTTCCCATTCATGTCCTGGCCATTTAAGGCACCATCTACACCTGTACTCAATGGAAATACTGGGGTGCCTGTTGTGACTGTGCAATTTGTGCCCTCATTTGTTTTTAGACAAGGGGCCATATCCACCTCCAAGTCAGCAGACACAAAGCATACCATCAGGACAGCTTCAATTTAGAATTTCTTATACCATGGAAAGCCATACAGAAGGAAAACCCAGCCAATGAACGTATCCTGTTAAGATATAAATCTATACTCAGAAAATTAAGATCCAGAGCCAAGCCTGAAATAAGTCAATAACACAGTCAGTAAGAGTTGCAACAAGGTTGGTAATAAAAAAACTCATCCCTAATAGAAGCCATATATGAGTAGCTGTGCTAAATAATTGTGCTAAAATACTATAGATTCTAATACTCATTTGCTAGGGGTTAAAAAGAAGCCACAAACAGTTGGGGAGAACATAATCTCCATGTCTCACTGAGTAGGAAAAAGCAACATTTTTTTGTGTGGGTAAGCTATATCCTAATTATCCCATTTAAGCTTTCTTATACTGTCTTCCAAGTACCTCATCCCAGCCTCATCTGACAATAGGATACCGGTGCAACTCCATATGGCAACTTTCATTTACCTATGGTAATTCTGAGGAATTTTATGAGGGCGGATGTAATTTCATGTTGGTTGTAAATTACACAGTGGACTTATGAGAATAAAAACCTTTGATTATGGAAATTAAAATGCAAAGTTCCTAAATCTTCTATGAAAAGAGTTATAGGATGGAAAATATCAATTTCTTCAGCTTTTTAAAAAGCTGTTGTTAAAAAACGTAAGAAAAATGCAAATTTTTATTAATACACATACTTTTTTTCCCCCCCTTAAATTTAATGAAGCTTTCTAGTTATCAAGGTAATTTAGTCTCAAATCTCCACTTTCCAGTCCAGTTTTCATTATTTCACATGATTCTTTTACCCTTATTACAGAAGCTGGCTTTATTCCCAACTCATAAAGTGACCTGAATGTGCAAGGAGATATTTTCTAGCATTGATTTTCCTTCATTCATAATGTTAATGGCATGACTATTCCTAACTTTACTTTATGTACTTTCTTAGGTTTTATTATTTTCATAATCCAACAGTAACACACTTTTTTTTTTTTTTCTAATCTAGACCACGTATCCTTTTTTCTTCTTCTTCTTCTAAAGACACTGTATTTCATTTTTTTTCTTTTATTTTCCCTCTACTCAGACAACAGGAGATATGTCTGGTGAATTTGTTGGTTGGCTGGGCTTTTTTTCTCTTTTTTTTTTTTTTTGTCTGTTTTTTAAGCAATGTCAAATGGTAATACCAAGCAACAAATATTTAAAATCAATTCTTGTTCTGTAATCCTTTCAACAGCTGTAATCCAGCTGACCAAAATTCCTCTCTGAAAATATTTCACAAGCTCTTCACCATCTTATGTTTAGAGTACTATCAGCCTCATGTAAATATAGTCTGGGGGATGTTATACCCACACTTGTTAATGGAATTTAAGAAATAAATAATGTTTTTTAAGAGAGACATTGGGAGCCTATGTATTATAGGATGAATTATTTTCATTCCCAGTATACAGTTTGCCTCTTTAATAAGACTGTACATAGAAACTACTAAATATTGTTACCTTCCATTTATAAAATCTCATCCTTCTTCCTTCAAAGCATCATTATTATTTTTTTTACATCTTTCTTCTATTTTTTTAGGATTTTTTTTTTCTTTTTTTTTGTGACATAGCCATTAAAATATAGGAAAACTTATCCTGTTTTCATCTAGGAACTAAAAATTACAGTGTAAGGAACTAAAAATTACAGTATAATTCACTATATAATACAGTAAAATAAAGCCTCACAATCCTTTATCAAGCCACTCTAATTCTGACTTAAAATCACACTGGTTTCTTTCTTCCTTGTGTGGAGATGGCACGGTTGTTTCTTTGTTCACAGTCATGCTACATGTTCATTGGCCACTAGACATATGGTGTAGTATTAGCTCAAACAGATCTCCGACAGAGAAAAGTTCCATCATACAATGCTTGTTTCAGATCACTAATATCCATAGCTAGTCTTTTGCTGCACAGCTCTTTTAATGTGTGCTTTCCTAACAGGAGATTAAATAACCATAAACAAGTATTTCAAAAACTGGGGCCTTTATTCAGTAAAACCAAGCATCTTGTCTTTGAACTGCTAACCCTTTATTAAAAAGGATAGAATTTTTAATTCCTCTAAATCCTATATCAACTTCCTTTACAAAAGACCCTTTTCTACTTTAGAAAAAAGAAAAGATGACAAAATATCATCTCCTTTAAATTACTTTTTCAATAGTAGATGATTTATAGTTGATTAGGTAATTAAATCAAATACAAGTGGCTGAAAGTAAATCTATTTTTATCATCCCTGTAAATTAAAAGTTCCGCATCATAAAAAATCATGACCATCTTGAAAATGACTAGTGAAGTGCTTTTTATAGGCAAGCAGGATTTATTGTCAATTAACGTATTGAACTGTATAGTCAGCATAACCCTGTGCTCAAGACTTTTTAAATTATTGGCTTCCACTATCAAGCTGCTCCATATCACAGTAATGAAATGTATCTAGCTATTCACATATTGAACAATTCCTTAGGTTGGGTTTATATCTCACTATAACAACATTTCATTTTATTATTATCTCCAATCCTCTGTAATGAATACAAATACATTCTTTTTTTCCATCATGGGTTTATCAATTTTCATTGATTTGCCTGTAATGAATGCAGCCAGGACAGGGGAGAAATTTTTTTAAAGAGATCATATCCACTAACATGTCTGTAAATTCAAAATTTTTTTCACTCACAGTAGCATCAATTAAAAGAAAATAAATAATTAGAAAGCCAATGAAAAGGAAATATGAATTTAAGTCTTATACTTAAATAATAACTGTATAGAAGAATTTGTGAACCTCTATTTTTACCTGACATTTACTTTTGCAATTTTCTTTCCATACACTTAAAAAATAGATTCTCATTGTAGTTTTGCATTTCATATAGTTTAATTTGTTGTAATGCACCACATATTTCTTTGTCAATAAAGATCAACTTGACTAATGAAAATGTAGTTTAGAGTGCAGAGTGTGATTAGCTTTACACAAAGTATGTCTGTAAGTAACTCATGCCAGCATCTCCCCCAGCCAGTACTCACTGAGTACTTTCTCCATTGAAGTTCTTGCTGAACAGGGCAGACCTTAGCACAACTTATGTACTTTCTACAATTTGGGTACTGATTTATTTTTTTTTCTTAATTCTGAAACCAAAATATAGCCACATTAGTAGAAAATAAATATAGACATCTTGAAATGCACATCCCGACTGTGTTAGAAACTTTCACATTGAAAAACAAACTTCTAAATGAAAACACAAAGTGTTCTCAGTTGTGACATTTTATTGTACTATAACCATTGCATCTGCTTGTGTTTGGCAATTATATCATTATATGACAACATAATTTGATATAAAATGAAGTGATGCAATAACATCCTGGCTTTTATTCAGGCACAGCAAAAAAAGCCATGGAACACAATATCCAGTCTATCCAGGAAAACAATACAGACTGCAGAATCTGACATATTGTATCTATGTGGTGCAACAGAATGGGACAAAATTGGCTGCATAAGAGAAAGAACTGTTAAGCAGAAAACATCTATCCTTCTCCCATACACACACATATTTATACACACAATTCTTCTAATTGGTAGAGGACTTTGAAACAGATGAGGGAATCAAGTGCACCCTCAGTAAATTTGCAGGTGATTCTAAATTAAGCAGGGCTGTTGATCTGCTTGAGGATAGGAAGGTTTTGCAGATCCAGACAGGCTGGCTCGATGGGCTGAGGCCAGTCACATCATATTCAAGAAGAGTAAGTGCCAGGTGCTGCGCTTGGGTCACAACCACCCCACGCAGTGGGTACAGGCTAGGGGAAGAGCAGCTGGAAAGCTGCCCGGCAGAAAGGGACCTGGGGGTGTTGGTAGACAGGTGGCTGAACATGAGCCAGAGGTGTGCCCAGGTAGCCAAGAAGGCCAATGGCATCCTGGCCTGCGTCAGAAATAGCGTGGCCAGCAGGACCAGAGGAGGTGCTGTCCTCTTGTATGCAGCACTGGTGAGATGGCACCTTGAATATTGGCTTGAGTTTGAGGCCCCTCACTACAAGAAGGCTAGTGAGTTGCTTGAGCATGTGCAGAGAAGATCAAGGAAGCTGGTGAAGGGACTGGAAAACAAGACTTATGGGGAACAGCTGAGGGATCTGCGGTTGTGTAGTGTGGACAAAAGGAGGCTGAGGGGAGGCCTCCTTGCTTTCTACAATTACCTGAAAAAAGGTTGTAGTGAGGAGTATCTTTCTCTATTCTCAGGTGACAACTGACAGTACGTGAGGAAACGGACTCAACTTGCATCAAGGAAGGTTTCGATTGTATATCAGACAGAATTTTATTTATGGAGAGGGTGGTCAAGCATCAGAACAGGCTGCCTGGGGAGGTGGAGGAGTCCCCATACCTGGAGGTATTGAAGAGATGCATGGATGTGGCACTAAGGGACGTAGCTTGGTGATGGAACTGAGTAGGTCAGGTGGGTAATTAGACTTGGTGATCTTGAAGATCTTTTCCAACCTAGATTATTCTAAAGGACTAGATTATATCTAGAATCCAACTGATGTTGTAAGTCACCTTCTCTAGAATAAGAGATGGATAAGATGTAGTGGAAATAAAAAATGATGTTAGTATACTTCTGCATGCTATCAGAAGAATCATGGAATCATAGAATATCCTGAGTTGGAAGGGACCCATAAGGATCATCAAGTCCAACTCCTGGCCCAACACAGGTCTACCCAAAATTTTAGACCATGTGACTAAGTGCACGGTTCAATCACTTCTTAAATTCATACAAGCTTGGTGCAGTGACTACTTCCCTGGGGAACCTGTTCCAGAGTGCGACCACCCTCTCGGTGAAGAACCTCTTCCTGATGTCCAGCCTAAACTTCTGCCTCAGCTTTACACCATTCCCGCAGGTCTGTGGTGGTTTTACCATGCCAGGCAGCTGAACATCACAACCGCTGTCTCACTCCCCCTCCTTAGATGAGGAGGGGAAGAAATAAAGGAAAGAACAACTCATGGGTTGAGGTAATTTAATTAAAGGGAAATAAATAATTATTAAGGAAAGATTATTATTAATTAAACAATTTAAATAAAGGGGGAAAAGGGAAAAGGGAAAAGGGAGGGGGAAAGGGAAAAACAAAACAAGTAAAGGCCATGTGGAACTGCAGAGGAAAGAAATTACTCTCTATTTCCCACAAATGAGCAATGCTTGACCACATCCTCGAAGCAGGGTCTCAACACATGTAGCTGGTGTTCGGGAGGAGGACAGACGTTTTTGCAACAAGAGCCCACCCTTCCCCTCTTCTTCCATTTTCCACCTTTTATAGCTGAGTGTGACATCATATGGTATGGAATATCCCTTTGGTTGGGTTAGGTCAGCTGCCCTGGTGATGTTTCTTTCTCACTTTTTTGCCCACCCCCTAGGAGGGTTAGAGAAAGTCCCGATGCTGTGCCAGCACTGCTCAGCAGCAGACACAACACCGGTGTGATACCACTGCTGTTCTAGCTACGAGTGCAGAGCACAGCACTGTATGGGCTGCTGTAGGGAAAGTTAACATCCCAGCCAGACCCAGTACAGGGTCCTATCACTGGTGATTATGGAGAATAGGTCACCTGCCTCTCCACTCCCTCTTGCAAGGAAGTTGTAGACTGCAATGAGGTCCCCCCTCAGCTTCCTCTTTTCCAGGCTGAACAGGCCCAGGGACCTCAGCCGCTCCTCGTATGTCTTCCCCTCTAGGCCCTTCACCATCTTCATTGCCCTCCTCTGGACACTCTCCAACAGTTTCACGTCCTTTTTGTACTGTGGTGCCCAGAACTGCACACAGTGCTTGAGGTGAGGCCGCACCAGCGCAGAGCAGAGCGGGACAATCCCTTCCCTTGACCAACTAGCGATGCCGTGCTTGATGTACCCCAGGACACGGTTGGCCCTCCTGGCTGCCAGGGCACACTGTTGGCTCATATTCACCTTGCTGTCAACCACGACCCCCAGCTCCCTCTCTGCGGGGCTGCTCTCCAGCATCTCGTCACCCAGTCTGTACGTATAGACAGGGTCGCTCCGTCCCACGTGCAGGACCCGGCACTTGCTCTTGTTAAACTTCATGTGGTTGGTGATCGCTCAGCTCTCCAATCTGTCCAGATCTTTCTGCAAGGCCTTTCCACCCTCATCCAAGCCCACAACTCCTCCAAGTTTGGTGTCGTTGGCAAATATGCTCAAAAGACCTTCTAGTCCTACATCCCAATAATTTATAAAGACATTGGAGAGGACTGGCTCTAACATGGAGCCTTGAGGGACCCCACTAGTGACCATCCGCCAGCCTGATGTGGCCCCATTTACCACAACCCTTTGAGCCCTGCCCATCAGCCAATTGCTCACCCATCGGATGATGTTTTTGTTTAGCTGTATGCTGGGCATTTTGTCCAGTAGGATCCTATGGGAAACTGTGTCAAAAGCCTTGCTGAAGTCCAAAAACATCACATCAGCTGGTTTCCCTTGATCGACTAGATTGGTGATCTTATCATAAAAGGAAATCAAATTTGTTAGGCAGGACCTACCCCTCGTGAACCCATGTTGGCTGGGACAAATGACTGCATTGTCTCCCAGGTGCACTTCAATAACTTCAAGAATCATCTTCTCCATAATTTTACCAGGCTCTGACATGAGACTGACAGGCCTGTAATTGCTAGGGTCTTCTTTCTGACCCTTCTTGAAAATTGGCACAACATTTGCCAGCTTCCAGTCTACCAGGAACTCTCCAGGTTCCCAAGATCATTGAAAAATAATTGAGAGAGTTCCTGCGATGACGTCAGCCAGTTCTTTAAGCACCCTGGGATGAATCCCATCCGGACCCATGGACTTGTAGGGATCCAGGTGGAGCCGCAAATCCCACACATGTTCAGGGTCGGCTGGGAGTTTATCATTCCCACAGTCATGGTCCTTCAGCTCAGGGCACCCTGGGTCCTGAAACCCATAATCAGTCTTGAAGACAGAGGCGAAGAAGGCATTAAATGTCTCTGCTTTGCCTATGTCCTTGTCTGTGAGGAGACCTCCCCCATCAAGTAGTGAACATATGTTTTCTTTGGTCCTCCTTTTTCTGTTCACATATCTAAAAAAACTTTTTTATTGTGTCCCACAGACAGCTTCAACTTTAATTGGGCTTTGGCCACACATTTTTTCTCTCTACAAACATGTATTCCTTCCCTGTATTCCTTCCTCGTCGCCTGACCCTCCTTCCAGCAGCTGTACACTTTTTTTTTTTTTTTTTTTTTTTTTTTTGCCTAAGCTCCAGTAGAAGATCCCTAGTCAGCCAGGACGGCCTTCTGCCCCACCTGCCTGACTTCCAATATTTTAGAGGTGTAGAAAACTAGCAGCTAATGCCATTATGGTGATTTCCAAGCTGCAGATACACCAGTCCTGCTAAATGAAGTTTCCTTCTCAGAAAGGCAGACTAACAGACATGACTGGTACCAATAAATGTAACGAGAAAATTGTGCTTTTCAGAATTACATATTATGCCCAGAAATCTCACTGTCATGTGTGTTAACATTCTTACATATTACAAGATCAATTTATTTTCCAAGGTAAAAAGACATTTATGAGTAACTCAGGACCTTTTCCTACTGTAGCTAAATTGGGAAAAAAAAGATTAAGATGCACAAAATAAGAACAAGTGTTAATAAATTTCTCCTTCCATGTTAAAAGGAAGTTCAGAAACTGTCAGGCCGATTCTGTGTAAACCTACTAAATATCTTTTCTCCAAGGATATTCTTAAATCCAGTTCTCCAGATAACCCTACTGAAACCCAATGAGAGTCTGGCTGCTTTGAAAGTTCCAGCTTACAGCATTACAAGCGTGCTTTGAATGAGTTACTTCAGAGTAAAAACAACCTCATCCTCTACCGCTTTAAGAGCTTCAGAAAGCTTCCAGCATTGCTGTTCTCAGTAATGAAACAAGGCATTTAATTTAATAGCTGAGAATGTTGTTGTTACATGTAATATTGTAAGTCACAAGTGTTGCATTTACTACTCAAATAATCACCATGGTCTAAAGCTTGATAACATGATACACAGAGAGGTAAATGCTGCACACTGAACTCAGTGGAGCTATTTGCATATTGTGCCAGGTGGGAGAGACATTTTTGAAGTCTTCAGTGGCAAAAAAATTACAGAATCAAAGACCGTTACGACAGATGACTAACTTTGCTCATCCTGTTATTAGCACTTATTAATTCTACTTTCATCCAAAATATTTCATTGGGAGAAAGAAGTAGGTAGAATTATTTAAGGTATTACAGAGATTATAAGCAATAATTTCAGTAAAGCTCTGCTGCAGAATCAGCTTTTTTTTATTTTTATTTTATTTTAAGGAAACTTTAAAACATTATTTTGAACCTAAAACATGTTGAACCTGAAATGTGCTGAATTTTGTCCTCCTTTGTGTTTCAAAAATAAAAGAATTCTCCAAGCAATCTTAGTTTATCACCAATATATTCAAAATAAATAATGTTAATCTTATATCATAATATTTTCTCCCCAAACTAAATCTCCCTAGTACCTATGGTGTTCAGGATTTCTGTTTAGATACTCTCCTTGAAATTCTTCATTCCCTCTTTCGGAGCCAATTGTTAGTTGAAGAGGGGCTTCGACCCAGAGGGTCCTGATTCATACGCAAAATCTGACTAACAGGAAGAAGTAAAGGGAGGTAAATAATGGATTGTTTTTAAATGAATGGGCTATGTTTCTATCACATTTTTTTCAATTTGGCAAAGAGGAGCAACTTCACCTGCTTCAAGTTTATTTGTTGTGAAACTCCTTATTAACAAAGGCATTTATTTTCTTTTCGCTATACTCCCATACATTATTTTGTGTTTCCCTTCCTTTTCCCACTCTCATTCTGAAAGAGTGGAGGGGTTGTGATCTCATTTGCCCAGTATCTCATTAAGACCCCAGACAGTCAAAAGAAGGCTGTGCAAAGTCACCCTGACACAAAGCACCTGAAGATGAGAATGGCTTTGTGTAGTACTCTAACAACATGCATCATTTGATTGGTTTGCTGCCAAGGTTATAGCTCCTATTACATACTCACAAGTCTAAAAACCCACCAATGTCTTTAAAAGCCTGATGATAAGTCTCCTCAAGTGTTTGGACATTGTTTGAGACAGACAACTAAACAATAATGTGCCAGAAGTTGTTTGAAAGAAACACGCAGATAAAATAAAACCTGTTACATGATGGGTCAAGTGAGCCCACCCTGCAGACGTCATCTTCCATGCCTAGCACAGCCTCTCCACCTTCAAACACTTTACAAGACACCTTAGTAAAAGGACTTCTTCAATCTCTTCATTTAAAAATCGATAACTTTCAAGCTTCCACAGCCTCCTTTGAGACTAAGGTAAATAAAATTGAGGGAAGGCTGGAGGGATTTGAAAAGCAATGGAGTCAATTGAAACTCAAAAAACAAAGAAAGGAATTCTGTAATAAAAATCACAACAGAGAGAAAACTGTGTTTAAACATTTTACAGTTCCTGAAAGAAAAATAGTCTTTAGAAAAAATCAACAGCACTGCCATAGTACTTAATGTTCTGAGCATCTCCATGGGAAGTGCCAACACAACTGGAAATTCATGGAAAAATCCTAAGTACAGGTAATGAAGAAAAATTCATTATCTGGTGATAGAGTAGCAAGGGCAGTACATATGTATGAATGTTGAAGGCTCAAAACATTGCACAAGAAGAACATAATCATCACAATATAGAGAACGTGATTGAAACCAGGGTTTGAGCAATGGCCAAAGAATTAGAACAAAAATGGAGATCAGACCATTCAGATCTTACCACTCCATAAACCTTTGGCAAAGAGTTTAGAAGGAGGAAAAAAACTATTAAATGACCACACTTCAATCTTCTTTCCCACCAGACTAAGATTAGTGCTCAAGAGAAAAAATGCAACACTGCTGGGAAGCAGAAGCAGAACATTCTTTCACGTAGAAGTGAAAGACAGGCAGCAGGAGAATGTTAGATGGCTAACCATATTAAAAAACCTCTCTAATCTCCTTGGTTTATAACTTTTCCAAAGGAGATGTATATGAGTGTGATAGTTCTTGGGGAGAAAAAGAAAAAAGCTATTTGTCCTCTCATCCAGTGTGGAATATTGGCAGTTTCACTCACATGGTGATGTAAAGGAATAAATTCACCTAAAATAATGTGAAGGTTAATTTGCATCAGTCATTATACATCTGGTAAGTTCTTACTGGCAAACTAATTTAAGTCCTAAACTGCACTTTCAGAAGACCTATTTTTATATTTCCCTTATGGCTGCATTCAAAGATTGTTGTTTGGGCTAAGAGCTTTTCCTAATACATATTGCTATTGCTAATGGGGAAGTTAGTACCTCCACATTAATTATCATCTTCCATAATTATACAGTTACGATACAAAAAACAAATAAATGACAAATTCCTGTGATAAGAGATTGCCTGTTACTACTAATAAACAGAAAGGAAAAGAAAAGGAAAATGAGGATCATTATAATCCAGACTCTCAGTTTCAAGGATCACCTTAGGACACCTTCACTTTCATTAGCTGTCATTGGTTCAAGTAAAACCTACATCTTTGATACCCTGGAGTGAAAATGTCCTTGCATGTCTGAGCTAGAAATATTTGTTTCTGCTGAATTGAGATAAGCCAGAATATTGCACCCAAAGGGAATGTATGAAGTATGCATCATAGTGACAGTGCTGACAAAGAAGATTGACTGGAACAATGCGTGTCCAGGAGAAGACGTGCTCAAAGATGAAGATTAGCTAACAGGAAATCAGGGAGACAAACTGATGTGAAATATAATAGATTTATCTCAAATCATCTGATCAGGTGTCAGGGCTCTGAGGGCAACAAGAGACCTCGCTGCCTGTGACGGTCTCACCAGAACCCCCAGCCGCATGCTACCCATGGGCCCAGGGGAGCAGACAAGATCAGGCTCAGTGCCTCAGCCTTGCCTGAGCTTTGGTATAGAAGGCTTATGACAAGAGAACTAATTCACAACAAAATGTGCTATAAACTAAACCAGTGTGCCAATTTTCTTCACTTTCTACCAGAGTGATATGGTTTCTACGGCTGCAGAATTTATTTGACCTAAACATAAAGTAGAAACAGATGCAACAGAAAATATTTTGAAGGATAGGAATTAAGACAGTCTGTTTCCATCCCAGAAATGTAAATAGTAGCATCTTTTCCAAGTAAAAATTAAAAAACCTCAGAGTAAAACTTTCCCTGCATTTAAAATATATTCTTAATTTTCTGCACTGAATCTGGAAGTGTATGGTTCTACCAACATTCTTGCTCCAAAGCTTTGGGGTTGAATAGAAAGTTTCCAGGAATAGAACTTAAATATTGTTAATGATTTTATTGTCTAGCAAATGATTTTACTGTCTAGCACAGGCTCCTGTTTTGAGATGGCTTGCTTTCAGTTTCTTGACTTATGCATATATGAAGGCTTCTGTGGCTGGTTGGTTTTTGTGGTTCTTTGTTGCAATGTTTTGTTAACCTTCCTTTATGTATTTTTAATGAATACTACAAATAAGAAATATGTAAACTCATCCTGAGAAGAGGCTATAATGTCTTCCTGTGCTTTTGATTCACTGCCTCATTTGCAAGATTGCTGCTTATTCACAAATTAATTATGCAATGGCATCTTTAGCTAATAAAGTCTAAACAAAAAACATTTAATCCAATTCATAGTTTTCTCTCAATCAAACCAAGTCTGTCAAGCATAATTACATTACACATGCAAAGCAGGAATGAGCCAAGCATGTGCCACACCTGCTTAGCACGTCTTCAGGCAGACGATATACAGTAGAAGAGCAGTTGGTAGCACAGATGGCAAAGAAAAGAAGACTTGTGAAAAATTTAGTTGTGGAGCATGGTTTGGTGCCTTCTACTGATGGAAAGGTCAGATAGTGATCTCAGTTTATGTCAAACCTATCTTTCTGGTAACTGTAGACTTGACTACTCTAATTCTGGGGACACAAACCCCACCGTAGTGCTTGCTAAAGGAAAAGATCTGCAGCTCACAGGGATGCACTGCTGGTTTCCAACCACAGCCATGCACTCTGGGAACATGTGTTTTCATTTTTGATTATGCTAGCATTTATGATCCTGGAGACCATGCCGTATTTTAGGGTGAATCTAAATAACACATCTCCCCAGCAGCACCATTGCATATCTATATAATGAAGCCTATTTGGCTTCTATAACAAGGGTAGCAATTTTACATATTACAGTGCATCTGGTTCACAAAATCAGTAAGGAGGCAGGCATTTCACTTAAGATCACAAAAAGAAGAGATAAGCCAAGCAGTCCTGGGTAGCTTTTCAATTGTGTGGTGTTGCGTTAAGGGGTGTAGCTGATTAACCATTACAGATCTGGTCGGATTCGGGGTACTGAACTATCACAATCACAGATTCACCAATAACACATTAACCGATATGGGTCTGGTCGGATTCAGAGCACTGAGCTACCATGGTCACAGATTCACCAATAACGTATAACCGTCCTTACTCTAGTTGCATTCAATGAGAACTATCATGGCTAGGAACAATGCAATCAAGTGCAATTTATTACAGCAACAGGTACGCAGGTTCTTTGGGTTGCCAGAGATAGTCACTGTCTGCAAAAGCAAGCTAGCGTGCATGAAATACACAGGTGCACGGCCTGGAAATTAAGGTGTTCAAAGGCACAAAGACCCTATGGAGATTTCTGTTTCTGCGGAGACACACAGTATAACCAGGTGTTCAAATCTCACCCAAAGGCATCCCAATGGAGGGGGGAAGGGGGGAAGAGTGGCTCAGCCCGTTGACTGATCCCAGGAGTCAGGATGTCCTCGGGATGATGTATTCCCTCATGATGGTATCTCCCCTGATGGTGGTATCTTCCCTAACGATGGTATCTTCCCCAATGACAGTATCTTCCCCGACATCCTCTCTCTCTTAGACCAATTTATATTATTTTCTATCTTTTAGGTGGAGCTTGAGTGACTCTAGTCAAGCATATCTTAGTTATGATTGGTGAAAAGTTTTCCCGTCTTCATTTAAAGTAATAGGCTCTGAGAAATTCAGAGCGCATGCTCAGTGAGGGGTGGTTGCACCTTGGAGGCGGGTAGCTTTTGGGATGGAGGTGTGTTTTGGTAGGCAATTGCACTACGCGTGGATATGCTTAAGCGTTAAGGTTAAATCATATGCCTGTTTTAACATATATTGGCAATTATATCAAAAGGTTGAGTTTCTGAAAATTGCTTTATCTAAAGATTTCATGATATCTCCTGCAAAGCCTTTTTTTATTACCAAAAAATCTTCACCATTTCATTTACAAAGTTAGCATCTTGAAGGATCTGCGACACCCAAACCCAATCATGTCTCAGTCATGGTTTCCTAAAAGATCCAATATCTAGTCTTCAGCTTCCTTTGCACACAGAAAAACAAACAAAACAAAAAAAGCAAACTGAGCAAGCAAAAATAAAAACAAAAACCCAAAACAAACCTGAAAAAAACTAAACCCAAGGTGTTCTTATTCAAAAGACTTTATCTCATATCTCAGTTACTGTTAGCTCCTGCAGTGTATATTCTGTATTTTTATTGTATCCAAGTTACACAAGCACAGTGTAGAACTATCACTACATTTAGCTGCTTTGACCGCATCAACGGGCTCTCTTCAGCACAGAAAGCACAAACGTCCGTATCTTTAAGGTTGTTCATAACTTTCTCGGCCCTTGCCAAGCTTTAGGCAAACATTTTCACCATCCAAGTTTTCTGTCCCAATAGATGGAGACTACTAAAGGAAATCTTGGGTTAAAGCCACAGAGGATACATCTACGACAGAACTGTAAGGATAAGAGGGCAAGTGGGTTTCACAACCTTTACTAATTTCTACAAAAATTTTCTCCTATTTGTTTTGCTTGTAGTGGTTCTATCCAAGATACCAAATAGTGTAAGATTTAATATGCATTTACACCAACTTATGTGACAGACAGAAGGACAGGAACCCAGTGGTGTGTGCTGCAGCATCACATTGTGCTGATTGGGGAGGGCTGAGAGGGAGCATGGCAGGGAGCTGCCTTTCCATCCCTGAATCCTCAAATTCAGAGAAAAATATGAAGAGTGAGCTTCCTTCACTCTTTCTGGAGTGAGCTAAATGAACAAAGTTAATTTGGGGCGCTCCGCTTAACTTCCAAACACATCTGTCTGTGTAACACTGGCTCCAAGACTTTAGTAACTGTAACATAAGTTAATAGGAAGATGTGCTTATTAAGATTTTTTTCTAATACATGTCTTAAGATTTGGTTCTAAGTTCACTGTTGGCATCCCTGCATCAAAGCAGAATATGGCTCAAAAATTTACATAATTTTAGGTGTTGTACAGAAGAAAGAATGGACCTGTCCTGACTGCTGTGTTTCAAGTATGAAATCCATTAGAGGAGCTCATTCTGAAATCCATTAGAGGAGCTCATTCTCCACTGAAGCTTTCCTCATGCTTTCAACTTGTTTTTCACTTACATGACCAAAATGCTAACAAAGTATTCATACAGTATTTCCCACAGGTGTAGGTACACTAAATGGAGACTGCAGAATCAAGAACTGGGAAAACAGTATTGAAAACAGTACATGTTCAAACAACTTTTGCAGTAGTAATTCCCTAGAATGCTAAATTTTTGAATCTATTAGTGCACTTCCAAATTCAAAAATATTCTAGTGCAGAATATTTTGTCTGCTTTTCTCCAAGGATGCTTGACCAGAGGGCTGTTAGCAAGAGGTAGAAAACTGTCAGTGGAACTAAAAAGATAACAGTAAATAAATAAATAAATCACTCACAAACCGTTTTCAGGGATTGAAATTATTCAGAGGAAAATACACTGGGATTTAACTTAAACAAAGTTTAAAGCAATTCACAAAGTTTAAATTACTGAGTGAACAACAACTATCTTGGGAGAATCCTTATGGCAGCACAAATCAGAAATAAATCAGCAGAAAGGAGTATGTATGTTTTTCTGAGAAGAGAAATCTTTGTGTCATCATTAGTATTAAAAATAAAAATAAATTAATCTTACAGTCCTATTCAGAAAGCATATCTCTTCCAGAGACTCAGCTCCTCTGAAAGATACCAGGATGAACCAGTGAGCAAAGCTATAAAACCAGAATCCCAAACGAATAAATAAAAAGGCCATCTTCTGTTTCAGAAATCAGCAGTCCCATAACACATTGCTCTATAAATTTCTTCCCCACAGACTGGAAAGAGAATGTTCTTGACTAACAGATCTTTCTTGCTGAAATATCACCTGGGAGGTATAGTACTCACTGGCAGGCTTGCACCATCTGCTTACTGAGACTCTAGTAAAGTAGGCAGTGTGTTTCATGTTTGCATAGCACTGATTTAAAGAAAATTGTGTCTGTTTTTACTTTGTCACAGAGGGACATTTATATAAAGCCCAAGTTTACACCACATTATTGTCTTAACTGTGCACTATTCCAAATGAAGCTTAGCAAACATTTTCCCAAATCTTTTTTTTTTTTTTTTTTTTTTTTTCACCTCTGGTATTCATATTTCAATTCCCTGATCAATTCATAGATCAGAGCCAGGGAAGAATCAATAAGAAAATTTTAACACTCTTCATGGTTGGTCACTGATTACAGTGAGAGCTGTTTGAAGGGTTGCCACAGGGCTGCAGTTTAGACACTAATTCCCCCCTCTTCCCCCAATTTCCAAGTACCATGGTCCTGATTTTTTTGGGCATTTCTACTGGGTACAATGGAGCAGAACAAAGACAGCACCGAAATATGACCATTTAGAACAAGAAGCAGCATGAATATGGATCTTTACATCAAGCAAGGACTTAATAGTTTTCCCGAGAGAAGATGATTAGCATGGGGTGCAATGGTGCTATGCCGAAGCTATATTGCTGTAAGAATCTAAAGGATAATGGTGCATCTTGCTGCAGTGAACCAGTGTAGTGCTAACGAACCCGAAAGCACCATGGGTAGCATTCCACAGCACTGTCCTGTCAGCAGATGTAGCCATTGCAGTCAGCTGTGCTGTGCTTTTGTTGAGGATGCAGCAAAGAGTCAAATTAATTATAAAAATAAGCACAATTTACCTGCTCTTCAGCCTGGACTAATCATAATTACACTGGAGAGACATGAGATTATTACCACCTATGGACAGAAGGTAAGAAATTCTCAAGTTTTAAAGTGAAAAAAAGTGAAAAATAGACCTTTACTATCTCAACCTTTGGATTTCACAGAGGATTTTTTTTTTTTCCCCAATAAGATATAGATACCATCTATAAGTGGTGTGATCATTCATCTTTTATTATTTTCACTTAAAAATATGAAGTACTAAAGTAATAGACAATTATTCATTCTCCTACCTTTAATACCACAGTTTAAATAAAAATGCTTAAGATAGAATGTATGAGATGCAGCATATCCAAATTTGTCATATCTTCTCTTCTCGTGGCAACTGTCACAACGCTTTTGTTTCATTTGAAAGGTAGATTCTGTAAAATTTTGAACTTTCATCAAAAAGAGTTAAGCCACAAAGAACAAGAAAATATTTGCATATGCTTAAAAATAATAATAAAAAAAACAACACTAAAAACATACAGTAAGCAAAATATCTCCATGCTTATTTTTTCACTGATCTTTGTACCTATATAATGTTTTTTTTGAATGTTTTAATGTCTGAAACTGGCTATGAAGTCATCCTTTACTGCACAAACTAATGTTGCAAATATTCATGTATAATTTAATCTAAGTATACAGCCCCAGTGGTGATGTTTACATGCACAACCATAATCATATATGTAAATATCTGTCACACAAGTATCTCTTAAATTTCAGAACTGATTTTTAATAATTAATATTTTTATTTGGAAATAAAATTGTTGGCAAATTACTCCTTAAAAATTGTTCTACTTTATAGCCAAGAAAATGGTCCAGATTAGATAGATAGATAAATAAAGATGGAACAGATTGCAGTGAAACATGGAACTAGCTATCCAAAGCATTTTGGTTCTCTTAATATTTAACATTATTCTAGTGAAAGGGATTTTTGTCAGCTTTTCAGGTCAAAATACAGCCAAAAGTGACTTCCATAAGAGCAACATAACAATGTAACCTAAACCTCCAAGTAAAGCTTGAAATGGGTTTCTGCCTGGTCCCACCAAGGACTAATGTTAGTGAGCTCACTGTTGTTCATGTCCTAGTCATCTTTTAACCTCAAGCAGACTAGGCTCTTTCATTCATAATTGAAAGACAGTTCTTTCCCCTGCATAATCTGGCAGCTTTGCAACAATGAAAAGAAAAACTTGCATGTGTCTACGTCCTGCTGATGCTCCATGGATTGAAAACATCTAATTGTACAAGTATAGAATTTTAATAAATATTGATTTTATCAATGTCATGAAGAGGACTCTGAATCTTGTCAAACCAGAGTGAACACATGTTAATGCAGGTTTCTATACTAATCCATTTGTCTCTTTACTAAGGCTATTTAGTCTTTGACTAGCAGAAAAGTACCAAATGATGCAAATGCATTCCTAAGATTTGTCAATTATGAATACATAATATTACTCACTGTTTGATGTGGAATAAAGACCTCAACACATACCTTGACATGTTTATGTTAGACAGCAAAAAGTTAAACTAGTAGACACTTCTGAAGATGCAGGCCATGCCAGGGAAGGCATTTAGCCATTCCTAAAGCTAAAGTTTTTGTTGTTGTTGTTGTTGTTTTGTTTGTTTGTTTTTTGTTTGTTTGTTTTTTTGAAACAGCTCTGTCAGTTAGGATTTGTGTGCTACGTTCCTAAGATACAAAGGCAGGCCTGCAAAATTGCTCAATAACCTTGTATGCAAAAGGAACACAGTGACAGCTGAAAAAGAAGTTTGTACTCAGGATTAAGGCGAGTGTTCATCTGGGCAAAGGTATATACAAGAAAGACTAGAGTAATGATACTATACTCTACAAACCACTTCAAAATCAAGATCAAAAGAACTCCATAAACATGCCTATATAACTTCCATCACAGCAATGAGAATGTAGAGACAAATACAACTTGCTGCTAAACTTGGCATTTGTTGACTAAGGAAGAAAGTTAGATGCTGTACAGACAAATACTACCCTAAAGCCATTGGAAGGCTGTGCCTCTAAAATCATTTGCAGTGACATACAGTTCATCCAGCCAACAGAGTAGCATCTTTCAGGTTTGGCAGCCTACCAAAAGAAAAACTGAATGCTATTATCATCTTATCTATGATCTTTTCAGCTTAGTGTAAGAAAGATCTACTTGGGAAGCTGATCTGGCACAGGAAAGGATTCTAGGGTATTAGAAAAACCTCCCTTATTAAAGATTTCAGTAGTGCTTTGAGTATCAGAAATTAAGGAAGAAGGTAATGGCAGCTGGGCTAAATTGAAGGACTAGCAATCAGAAAACAGAAGTGTTAGTTTACCATCAGATGCAGTGGAAGCCAAAGGCCTTTTCTTTTTGACCAACAAATAGTTATAGATTGTTGTTCAGGATTTCTGGAGAAATAGAAGAGTAATAAAGGGAAATTAGCATATACTTTGAAATGTAAACTATTTCAAAGAGTGACAATAAAGTATAAGATGGTAAAAAAAGGTATCCATATACAATTTAGGTATAGTGAAATTATTTATTATTTTTTTTTTTAATCATTTCAAGTATTAAGTGTTAACTTCATTCCTATTTTCAAAGTTTTGTATGTTTTACTCTCAACTTTTTCCATCTGTAATCCTGAATTGGTTTGAAAAGGAAGGTAAAAATCAAAATTCCCATGGAAGTAAAATGGAGCTGCAAGATTATGATTTTTTTCCTTTTTATTTCCAGAGTTCTGTTAAGCAATTTTTCATCATAAGACAGATCTGATGGCTTTACAGTTATGCAATCAGTTTTTATTGAATCCTAAAGGTAAAAATAATAAAAAAATACTTTTATGCGGTTGTGCTAAGAGGTATTAGTAATCACCCATTTTTTTATTTTTCTTTTAAAGTAATCAGCCAAAAATGCTTTCTAGCCAAGAACTATGCACAGAGAAGAAATGTTTTTTTCTGCTGAAGTTATAAGATGAAGATGCAAAAGGCCTAGGTTGTACAACAAGTCATAAGGGACTGGTTGTTAACGACTGTGAGGGTGAGCACACAGTGATAAAACGTAATGTAAAATGCCTGTGTATTCCCAAAAACAAACCAAAGGAAGTAGGGGTCTACAGAGGATGGTGTTATTACAAACAGGAGGCAGCAGATGGATATGAGTGGGCCTTGAATCCCACAGATGTGAGTCAAAGTGGTGATTGTACGGCCTGCCTCAAGTCCATACCACAGAGATAAAATGCCCACCAAAAGATGAGGCTGTTAAACACCCTCTTTTGCACAAAAGTAAATGAATAAATAAATAAAATAAATGAATGTTTGGCATGAAGCTGTCTTAGTGCTTTGAGTTTTCTGACTCAGATGAATGCCAAAGGCCTTCTGTGTCTGTGTCATATCCTTATGTCAGCAAATGACTGGCAATTTCTGCGTAGCCTGACAAACATTTGAAAAAGCACAGTGTGAAAATGCATTTCAAATGTCTCCTCCAAATTTTTATTACCAGACCTGAAAATAAAACAGCTCCAATGGCACCAACTACAGAAAAATAAAACGAACCAAAGTTACCACTCGCCCAGACTGGTGATGATCGCAGCTCCTCTCCCTCATCACAGCTCTGCAGCTGTTTGTTGTCAGAGTGGAAAGTACAAGCCCTGGCATTTCTCCTCTCTGCCATACTCTGGATGGCTGCTCAGCACATCGAGGTAATTGACTCATCTTGGCTCAGTCATAACCTCAATCAGCTGGACCATCTCATTTTCCCCACAGCCAAGGAATCCTGCTGTTTGTAAAATCAGGGCAGCAGCCAACCTGTTTTCAGAGGGAACCTTATTGCAGAACATCCTTCTGTATCCCTGGGAATTAGCTGGAAGTTTATATGTTTCTTTTGAAAGAGAATACTTTCTCCAAGAAGGGAAAAAAGTCTTTTTTTTTTTTTTTTTTCTTTTTCCTCCTTTTTTTCCTGTCTTTCTGGAAAATCTCCAAACAAAAAAGCCAAATCCCAAAACAACAACACTGGGAGCAAGTAAAAGGTAAAAACATTCTGTGCTTGACTTGAGCCTCACACTCAGTGAATTCACAATCAAAATATTTCTGGTCTGGACTTTTACACCCACTGCAGGTTACTTTCATCTCACTGCAGAGTTGCAAACCAGAAACCTCTGGTTTAGATATTCGCAGATTTCAGGGTATCTGAATTGACAATACCCATGTCAATATAGGTGACAGTCTTTGTCTTGCCTCTCTGGAAAAGTAACACCACTCCCTTTTCTTTGTCAAAAAGCTTCTTCACCACTGAGGAAGAGCACTAAAAGTTTTCTTCCAAGTTAAAGGACAATGTAAAGACACATTTTCCTTTGATGCTTCAGACATAATTCTACCATCTGCAAAGGCTTTCCTATGCCATTACGGATGTGAATCAGACCATGAAGTCCACTGTTGTAATGCCACTGTTGTGATGGTTACTATTAACAGGAGGCATAAGAATGGTCCCAGTATGTGTCGGCAGTATCAGCAGAACTTCCTCTAACTCTCCAACTAACCCAGAAGTTCCAATGAAGGTGATGATAAAAGGTTTTCCAAAGCAATTCCTGCCCTTTCCACGGCATTTCTTCTGGGGTTTTGGCATTAGTAATAAAGGCAAGGCAGAGCAGAAGGGAGTTTTGGTTCAACCAGCTCCTGCCAAGGGCTGAGCTTCCAGGATGAAGCAAAGTTCTTTTCTGCATGCAGAGCAAAGGCCTCTGCTCTGTGCTTTTCATTTCTCTGACAGGAACTGCTGCCCATGAGGTATTTCTTTCCTGAGCAGACTGGCTATGTCCTTTCCCTTCCCACAGCTCCTTGGGCAAGCGTCTGTTATGCATCAGCGATATCTTATCTTCAGCACCCAAGGTTCCCTGTCAGGCACTGCCTAAATGCTGCGGAGGCAGGTCATCACACCCAAGCATCACCTTGCCTGCCCAGGAGTCTCCCAGCCCCACACACCTGGCCCTAGTCTGGCATGGCGAGAGCAGAGCCTGCTGAACTGACATTTGTCACAACACGCACTGCCAAACATTTCAGTCAAGCTCCGGCATTTTCTATTTCACTGACATAAATAATTACAACTCGGAGAAGAAAAGCAGCTTTTTAGCTGTAGCATTAAAGAAAGGAAAATAATATTTTCCTCCAGAGCATTAAGCTTGGAGAAGATTATCTGCCCCCTCTACTGCTGGCTTTCATTTTTTTGAGAACAGAGAAAAAGGAGAAACTGCTGATGCTTTAGCAGACTGTGGTGTTTCTCACAATTACCCACACAAGCTCTGGCCCTCCAGAACTGCTTCCATTGCCCTTCATGTAAATGCAGTACATTTCCCCCTCCCTTATGATTAGCTTCTGGTATTTTAAATTAATCTGAACAAAGGTTCGTGGATGTAGCTGCTGGTGGTGGTACTGTTCCTGACCCTTTTCACCTTCCCTTTTCTCACTTGTTTTCAGTATGCAAAAATTCCTATCCTTTATGCTCATCCCTCTGCAAAAGCATTACTTTTTAACTGAGTCCATCTGAAATCAGGGCAAGGAGATACAGGAATTCAGACTTTCTCTATTCTTGAAAAATGTCTTTTTTCTCTCCACTTCCCTGACTCTGCAATAACTCATCTGCTGCTTTTTTTTTTTTCTTCCAGTCTTCCTCTCTCATACGAATCCGATAAGATGAAGATAGCCCCCATAAAAATAGACATCACACTAGTAAAATTTAGCTTCTGAAAATATTTTGTGGTGTGCTAAATTTATCCTTTGGTTTGAAGGACCTCATTTTTATTGCGACACGTAAGTCGAAATTGTAAGTCACCTATGCAACATGATATGAATGTACAGCTTTACCAGCAAAGATTTCTCCAGATATGGGAATAAAGTTCTGCAACCAAGCATGCAAAGTGGCCAGTAAGAGATACCGAAAGCTTGCAACAGGATTATCATTGATACCAAGGAGTAGCATTGTTCTGCAACACACGGCATTTCCCTCTGAGGCACCTCACACTTTATCACAGAAAATGCTCACTAAATGATGATTGCTTTCACTTCAGCTCTGCTAGGAAATCTAACTGGGGAAAAAATAAATTACTGGAACACTTCTAATGGATTTTCTTGATGGGAAAACACTCCACATGTAAAAATCAAAATATTTTGCAGGAATGTGTTGATTTTTACCTTTTTTATTATTTATTTTTATTTTTTTAATAGGAACTGGGCAGATTTTCAGAAGAAACCTGTCTGATGAACTGTCAGCCTCACTGTCTGTTAAGCCCAACAGCTGTCTACCTGGTGCCTTCCATGGTCCAGTTCCTGTGTATCCCAAACCCCGTATGTAGGGATCAAACAACACTGTACTCCTTATCCATAAGGCAAGAAAAAGCACCGTTCCATATTTAAATCTGTTGGGCATATAAGACACAGGGACATTTCTTGCCCTCCTCCAGGCAGCTCCCTATGTAGCTGTGCTGAGAAGCATGCAGGTTACGCAGCAAGGGACTGCAGCATGAAGTTAAGCTGCAAAAGGGATGTGAACACAAATTACCATTAACAGCCAGTAGCAACTACCTATGTATTACAGCTTGCATATATACATGAAAATTCGTACTCAAAATATATACCAATATGCACGCACGTAAGTTTGGGGAACACGTTTCATCCTCTCTCACATAACAGGAGGTATTTTTGGTGCAGTTTTCTGAAAACTAAGCAAAGGGTGTAAAGCAAAAAAGCTACAGAAGTTGGCATTATTTCCACTTAATCAGTAAGAAATCATTACAGCTTTGCTATGAAAATGAAACAACTATAGTCATACAAGATACATCATGACACAGAAAAATTAGAAAACACTCTGAGCTCTGCACAGCAAGATTTGTAAGCCTGCCAGCAGAATCACAAACTCACACAGCTCTAATTTGTCTAGGAAAAAAGGGGTGTTTAATTGCTGTGCATAATAAACATGCAGACATCAGAGAGCAGCCATGGATAACATGCACAAGTAGATTCCAGCTGTATCGCTAAGGAAATATAAAAGTGATTTATTTTATATCTTGATGCTAAGTCCAATAAATCACATTAAAATAAAATGACCAAATTTCCCTAAGTGCTCAGCACTCAGCAGCTCTTGCTGGCCTCACTACTGAGCTCTCTTGGAAATGCATTCATTTCATTTAGGTATCTGCAGGGTATGGTGCCATGCAGCTTTACCTGAGCTGTGATGGGCTCTGCAAGCAATAGCTTTTCAGCACGTTCAATTAGCCCATACAAAGCTGAGCACTAATGTAGTCCTCACGCTCCTAGCACCTGAACTAGTTTATTGAGAGCTAACTGGTCAGTCTTATCTCCGCTCCATGTGCAAATCCTCCAAGCATCAGATGATTGCTTTCGAAAGCCTGTCCAGTTTGCATTGCTTAATTACAGCCTCTGGGGGCTAGCCCTTGTATAAATATCTAGTCAGAAATTCATCTTTGTTCTGCTTCTAGCTACAGCCAGTAAAGATCACCAGATGCCTGATGTGTACATGAATTGGATTATTATAACATTGTGTTTATATCTCAGAGTTTATTTCTTTTCACCAAAGAGTGAGTTGAGAGAATACAACAGAGCCCACACACCAGAAAGGATATGAACTATGAAGTGCCATAAATTTTGGTATGGGAAGGTCACTAATTAATCTGCAACTACCCTAACATACATATTCATATTCTCTTCTCAAGATATTTTTTTCTTTTTATTGATAGCTGGAGTGGAAAAGACATGTTCATGAAAATAAGGGAGGCAAGGAAGAATTTTTCTTTAGCTGGGGAGCTCCCCAAGTCACAATTTAGCCCACTGCAACTGTCTGCCTCAGTGAACTCTTTAGGGTATCTTGTATGCAAAGCAAGTTACTATCTACTTTGCAAGCATTTTTTTGTTGTTGTTGTTTTGTTTTGTTTTTATTTATTTATTTTTTCCTAATCATTTAACCTTACTTGCCTGAAGTTGTCTAAGACTTTGAGTTTAATTCAGAACTTACAAACTTTGTCAAAGTGTTGATATTTTCTCCTTGACAAAGGCAAATTTTAATTTAATAATCAGTTCTTTTTTACCTTGCCTTCTCTGCTATATCAGCTGTAAGACAAAACCAAAAAGTTTTCATTTCCATACTGCGATTACAAATCACTATCAATGTCTTGAGCAGTAGATGACAAACCGCTGTTACGGAGTTTTCTTTGAAGCTTTAGACACCTCTGGATTTATCACTTGTCACAGAAATCTGCACATTCTCACTATCTGCAAATACCCTTTCTTTACTTCAGAGGATTTCTTACAGTAAAGTCAACACAAAAATTCTGTCTGCAATTCCCATAAAAGTAATAGGGCAATCAATAAAGTTGAATTTCATGGGATTTTTTTTATACTTTAAAGAATAGGATTTATGTGAGAATTGGACTAGTGTTTACCTGATTCAGGAAGGAAATTGCTGACTTGCAAGGTCTCTTTAAAAAAATATTTATAAATTAGGCAAGAATTATGTGCTTGAAATTAATAGCAGAGATAAGAAACTGGCTTGCTTTCTTGGTCAGGTATACAAGGCCCATCCTCACCCTCTGTTGTTGATATAAATGTGAGTAACACATTTAAGATCTTCCAAGTCCTTCAGAATTTACATCATTCTAAACTACAACACCACCAGAAAATCATGGTAGATCATGGTAGACTGTTCACTTTTTCATTTAAATGTTGAAGGGTCCTCAGTTTGAATAAAAATTGTGTACAACATTGAGGGCATTTCTCTCCATGTTCACAGTGCAGGTTAAAAGATTTACCTGAATATGAAGACGATATTGCCACAACAAATAGAGATAATAAATAAATTCATCCTTTGTTCTACTGGAAGGTGCACAGTTGGAGAAAGGAGAGACTTGGGACTCAGGATTATTTAGTGCAGGGAACTGTTCAGCCATCTGTCCATGAACAGATAGCATCCTCTCCCATTAGTGCTGAAATAATCTCTTTGCAACATCTTGCTAGATCAAGGTTGGTAATGAAAAACCTGACTGAAAGAAAGGGATAGAAAAGTCATTTTGAAGAAAGATATTAAAAGAAAACCTTAATAGAGAAGACAGAGGAGAGAATGTTATGATGCTAAGAATATAAAGACAGATATAAACAGTGCCTCCCAGAACTCTGGCATATCAGAGAGGGAAAACATATTTATATTAACTATACAGCTGGAAAATTATCTTTGAACACCACAGAAAAAGTACAGCAACTCAAACCAGTTAGCCAATAGGTAAAATATTCTACAAACTTTAAATGAAAACATATTTAAGTATTTTGAAAATTTATCAAAGTGTACGTAATAACAGCTAGTAAGAAAAGCTGAGTAAATCATTTGCCAGAATCACTCATTAAAAAACAAAAAACAAACAAAAAAAAACTTTCATTAGTAGTCACATCAGAAAGCACAGTAAGAAAAGGCATAAGTTTTGAACTACTTCGAAGCACACAAAAAACTATATACACAACTCTGCTTAAACAGGTGTTAAGCTGCCTCAAGAAATAAGAAATATAAAGAAAATGCATTTTTTATTTTTTTATTTTTATTTTTTTGAATGAGATCTTGTTGAAACTTGGAACTAAAAATTTCTCTGGGAATTGAAAGGTAACTGAAGCATTAGGGTGAGAAGATTCAGGTGGTCAAAGTGTGAAGCCTGTGTTTAAGCTCATAACCTATGATTCAACTACAACCTTCTATCTTCCTGCCACTATTTATATGGCAAATAAATCAGTGTTATGGGATTTACATAATTGATCTGTATATAAGCAGCAAGTTAAAATAAAATGTTGCACTTCCTTTGTCAGAGATGGGAAAACACACACTTCCATTTTGCATCTTAGTGAGCAAACAGATTTAAAGCTTGCGTCTCAGAGTATGTATGAATCACATCAGGTTGTGCGGTCAAATACATAAAGGCCTAGAAGTCTCCTGATGACTTTACAAGTCATCTTAAAGCCATTCAATTTAGATAACCTTTTCAGAATAATGGATTCTAAAGCTGCAGTTCAGCACAAATCTGGCAATTTTACTGTACAGCACATCCACATCTTTGAGAAACGATCAAGGAAAGATTAAACCACTTCACAATAGGATAAACTATTGCTTCAACTTGCAGTTTTAAGTGAAGCACTATCAAGACCATCTTGAAGAACCCTGCTTTAATATTTAGATTCTCTAGCACCCAGAATGCTGATTTAGGTTTATCAGATTTGCCGTAAGAGGGAGAAGGAAGATTTACTAAGTCAATATTGCTTGCTAAACTACATTTCTCAGGCTGACTTACAAGCACATTATGTTTTATAAATTAAACTGGACTGTCAAGATAAATGCATAGGCAATACAATGCCATTTGTAAGTAAATGCCTCTTTATGTTTAAACAGGTTCTTATAGACCAAGAGGCTGAATCTCTTTTTTCCTAACAACTTTATAAATCTATAAGCCAAAGGAATAAAATGAAAAGGAAATGGGCCATAGGCCTGTGTGAAGGACTGATGACTCAGACAGTACTAAGTGTACCAGAAATTATTATTTTTCTTGTATTTGGTTGGCTTTCTTCTAATCATCATGGGGGGATGGGAGTGGAGATGAGAGAGGAAGGGAATAAAGAAACAGCAATTTTAACTTTTTAATCCTTGTTCTAGAAAGACTGCTTTAGTTACCTGCATGCCATGAGACAGATAGTACTAACTCAGCAAATTACTTGTTCTGATAGATATGCTGTACTTACTGTGATTCACCCTGCCACTCACAGTAAAGTGACACCTTATTGTAGTTGCAGAATGACTACAGATTAAAATTGCAGAAACAGTCACCAATTATCACTACTAAGAAGAGAACATCAGTTTGTAAACTACATAATAATAATCTCCTACCCTGGTCCCAAAAGCCTGTGATCCATTTCTACATATTTAATGAAATTCTTCTACATCAAGACATTGCTATGAATCAGAAGCCCATAAACATGCAGCAGGAATGCATCAGCAACAAAGACACCACAAATCCTGCAGCCCTTTGTGAGGCTGTACTGTATCAGTTCCACTGCAGGCTGGTCTTTGCCGGGATTATAGAGAGATTTTTTAAATTTCTTTCTTAATTTACTGAATTAATGTCTGAAATAGTTATTCCTGTCACTCTGTCATTTGTTTTAACGTGCTATAGCTATTTCAATGGGCAAGCAAAAATAAGCATCTTTGCAGCTGTAAAACCCATGAAAGGCAGTGCAATGTGAAGCCAGACAAGCATACGTGATCTCAGATTCCATTTTCAAAGATGGTAGACTGCTATAGAGCTAATGATTCCTTCTCTGGCATTTAGCACCATTCAGGAACATATCCCAACAGCTTGTTTACAGTCTCTGTGGAAGATACAAAAGGATATATGTAAGCATTTATAATGATACACTGTTTTACGCTTTGCAAGTTGATACAGATTCACAGTTTGCAGTGCATAACTCATTAGCTGTAGGCTGGTACAGCACATCCTACGTTATGAAGCATTAACAATACAAGCTATGGAAGCTGTGAAAAGAAACATTATCTTGTATACAAGTCAGCTCTGGAGCCCTCGAAAAAGACTCTGCCACAGAAACAGAACTTCCTTGGTTGCAGTTGCTCAAAGGGCAGCTCTTCAGAAATCCTATAGGGTAAATTATTTAAATAATACATCAAAATGAAATCTGTAAAGCCTTAAATCCTAATCAAAAGATTTTGCTTACAAGGAACCCCACACACAACAGATGCACCCTGGGCAAACTGTAAACTTTTAATATTGAAGTAGCCAGATGAAGTGAAGGTTTACGCCTGCCAAATGAACTGCCTGTTGTATGGCTGCCAAGGACAGATGGGAATTTCAAGATACAACTATGGCTTAATAACTGCATAGGGTTTACATGTCCAGGGGTGGTGGAACCTGTGTGCAACAAGAGGCCAGGCTGCCCTGTGCTGGACACAGCTGGTCCAAGATGGCTCCAGGCCCCGCTGCAGTGCATGCCATGTAAATAACATTCCTGTTTAACTGCACAGTTTAAATAAAGTGCCTTTGCACCGCTCCCTCCACCCACACGTTTTTATAAGTTTTGTCCAGAAGGGCGTACAGATTAAAAAATAGGAATCTCTGGTCTGTGTGAAGGTGTGAAATAGAAGGTAGCATGGATGGTTTTACTCAAAATACTACAAGAAAAGTGAAACAGAAAAGGCTCACATTTCCAAAACCCATGCTTTTCCTGACTCCATAACAGTTCCCAGTCGACAGCTTCAAAGATTCCAAGAGAAGTTAGTGCAATTTAGTGAAAAGTGGAGGAGGTTGCTAGGCCTTTGGGGAACAGTTGTACACGTCACTGTTAAGTGAGGCCTAGACAGAAATAATATATTATTGCTTATAATAAATTATGTCTTATTACAGTAAGACTGAGGATTTAGAATAAATATTTTTTTTCTGGACATATTCCAGATTTATCTTCTAATCAGATTGTTTTGACTGATGATCTATCTGCAGAGGTTAGTTTTCAGAATGGAAATGTTATCATGATTATACACAGGGGATGCATGGAAACACTGATCAACAACTGGAAAAGTAAGAAACACATGTCTCTGTCCTGATTTTTATTTTTATTTTTTTGCCTTCTCATGTTTGTTGAGAAAAATTTGGCCTGACCTAAATCTTCTGTACAAATACTCTTAGTCCTTCAGCAAGTAAAACACAAACATAAGTGCTTCCAGTGACTATCACACTAAGTTAAATTCTGACTGTACACAGGGTGTTGTTTATCATCCCCAGATGCCAGGTGATGATTAATGGGAGGAGGGCATGAAAAAATAATGTGATCCTTCCACAGCACAACCTAGTGGGGCGCAGGACTAGAATCAGACCTGCAGAACCCAGCAATCCGCCTCTGCCTGACACATCTGGTGCAAGGGATGCACTGCCACCATAAAACAGCACACCGTACTGCAGCCTGGTGACTCTTGCTGTGGAAGGGTTTTGCTGCTTTTTTTTGCTCAACAAAAATCTTCCACAAGGCATTTAGAAAGTGGTAGTAGATAATATAAAGTAGTCAACTAACTAGACAGAGAACCAACTAGATAAGCAATCCAGGACCAAAATAAAAATACACTCAAATTGGTGGTTTCACTTGAAGGGGTGCTAATTTGAAAAACATCTACAGTGAGATTATTGTAATAGCTGTAATTGAGAATGGAATTTGGCTGTTATATCCAAAATAAAATGAAGAAACAAGAAAACATGAAATTAGTTCAGTATTACAGACACATTGACCTTATATAGTTTAGAAAACTGCCAGAGATGGGCTTAAAACCATTAAATTTATATGATTTAGGCTTATGTTCTTCCCCATTTCCCCCCTTCCCCAAATGGTAGTGGGAAAATACACATATTCTGGCTGATATTTTCTGAAATATTGTCTCTTTTCTAAATAAACACTTCGACCCAACATTGGATGAATTGCAGACCCCTAAGTTAAAGTACTTAGGTCTTACTGTCCAATTCTAAGGGAAAATTGTAATTCAAACATTCTGATTTGTGTTGGAACAGAATAGCCATATGCAGTAACTCTACAGTTCTGCCCCATTAATTATTTGATCTCCTTGTAAGAAAGTGAGGAAAAAATCCTTAATAGAACAAGTAAGTGCTCAGATGGAACTGAATGTTTTTGTAGTTGTTATTGCATGGACTATATGGACATTCCCCAAATTTCTATTAAATGCCTCTAAGAACAGATTTGTTTTTAATTTGTCATTTTGGACAAATCCTCAGGAAATTTAGCTTTTTCCTACTGTTTTTGTTTCACTTTATGCACTTGTTATGATACTCAATGAATATAAAACATTTCTGAATCCGCTCAGTCTAATTGTGTTTAGATTTCAGTCTGTTTTAATCAAGGCATTTTCACCCAGCACATAAATGCCTCAGTAGCAGTTCTAGTTAGAAAGAGAGGAGATGAGTGGTCCCTTCATACAAGACTACATTCATAATGATCTGTGGAGATGTCGCTTTTCATCTACTGCCCTTTGATAAGAAAGCACAGAGATTTCCCACTCAGCTGATTAAAACTGAGTGACTGCATAATCTTATAATAATCTCATCTATTACTCAAATAAAATGGTTACCTACGGCATCGTAGTGGCTAATAAGAAAAAGGGGCTCCTTTCTGTGTTGAGGTTTTGTAAATTGTCTGCTTTACCATATTTAGTTCATGGTTAATTTATGCAAGATCATGTGTCTGCCTTCATGTTTTTCAGAAGGTAGTAACACCACCCAATCAATGGGAAACATTTTAAACTGTTCACAGTTGACACTGCAATTTGGTAAACATAAAACAGGACTTAAAATCACTACAATACTTTGGGTAGCTACAGGTAGTCTGTCTTATACTGCATTGCTTCCAGAAGTCTATAGAAAAACCTTTTCTAAAGACACCATGTTATCACTGTCTTGTGATTTAATTCTCCCAAAGAATTCACTGGAAAATTGCACAGGGCAGAATATAAGTCAACAAGAGGTAAGACATGGGGATCATGCCCTTTCCTGTTTTTGTAATGTGCCATACCCTAGTGCAAACCTAAGGTAAGAGCAGCCAGCTCAGAGGAACCAAACTGCAAGGGTCATGCCCAGAAAGACCTGTTCATCTGCGGTCTGTTACAAAACTCATCCTGGGATGAAATATTTATTCCCTGGGAATTCCACTTTAGCTCATACCTGTGGCTGGAGCTACTACAAAATTTACCTGCTGATTGTAAGACAGAATTGGCATCCTTCCCTTGCAAAAATTTTGAATTAGCCCAGAAGTTATATAGCCACTGTCAATGAGGAAAAACCTCACTTATATGCAGGCATTCCCAGTGGCAAGGACTGCTTTGAAACTCAATTTGTGTTGCAAGGTAGTACAAGAAACATTATGTTTGTAGCATAGTAAATAAATCACAGAAATCTTTGGCAAGCAGCCTGGGATCAGATCAGAATTATCAATTTGCTATCTGTAAGGATTGGGTTTCTGACTTACAACAAAATGTAAACAATGACTTTCTTAATTGTGGTCCCCTCACTTTTTAGCCAATTTTCAAACATCTAAGCCTTAAAGGAATGAGATATTCTTGGCTCTCGGTATGTATAGGTGGCCACACAAAAGAAAGTCTTATGCATCAATGTATCTGGAGTTCTCTATTTCTTAAAATTACCTGAGATTCCTGTCTTCAATATTCTGATATCTTTCATGAAGTTTTGAAAGTGAAAATTAATGATGTCATAGGGTTATTATTGATGCTGTTAGTAGAGTTTCCAGCAATACAGAAATCGTAATTTTAAGCCACAGTCTCCACAACACTCCTAGAAATTAGGAGAATCCTTGTTTCCACTTTGTATTGTATTAGATAGAAGAATAGCTAGAGATAGGAGGAAAGTTGGCCTTATCCTGTCCAATTAAAGTTTTGCCATTAAGTTCTGCAGATGCAGAGAGAGAGCTCCACTGATAACAAATGTTTTGTATTCATATGAAATGTGGGAATATCAGAGCTCTTAGTACATATCCTGAAATATTTCTATAGTGGCCTTTATATCTTATTAGATTTGCTCATGTAACAAAAAGTATCTCTTTCAAGTCCATATCTAAAAAGTGATGCTGTTCAAGAGAACATTTCAGCTATATATATACACCACACTGCAATTCGGAGATGTAAATTTCTGATTCTTATGACAGAATTATCTAACACTGGTGCTGAGATGGCAGTTTTACTTTCTGTTAAACTATAAGCCATCTCAAAAGGGCAAAAAATACATAACTCTTTATTAAGTTGAAACTGCTAAACAGTTTTAAACTGTCCAGTTAATAGAAGTAGAAATAGAATCTATAAAGAAATATCTATAAAATGTCAGTGTGCATCTCATAGGTGGGTGCTTTCCAACAGTACTCTAAGGTATCTTTCTAGAGTGGCCTAAGTCCGCTTTTAAAGGGTAGAAAGGCAGCTATTCCAAAGTAACAGTTTTATTTTCTTACAGAAATTTATATTTTTATGAATGCTCTTTGTTTCACTGTCTGTTCTATCTTTACCTCTTCCTTAAAAATAAAATCATAGCAGGTGGTTATCTTGAAGTGGTACAAATAATCCATTCATTATCTAGTACCAATTTCCAAAAGTTGATTTGATTCACAACAGGAATGCTTGTGATGCACCTGGAAAGGTTAGATCTAAGGCAGCTGCAGCACCACGGACATCTCCAGACTGCAGAGATCCTTTACAAGGCAGGCAGCTAAGCAGCGTTTAGAGAAGCACTTACCAGCACAGCCTGAACTACCCTCAGGCCAGGTCTGAAAAATGACAGAAAGCCATGTTTTTTTTCCAGTCCCCTACCTGAATCTTTATCATTAGACAATGATATGCGGCCATTCTCTGTCTGTTTTCTAGAACAGTCTAAAATACTTTTATTTCTTTTTTACAGTCTACATTACATTTGAAGATACCATTTTCTTACTCTTTACATTTTTACTTCTTACTTTATGTCAAATTATATAACAACATAATTTTGAGTATCTACTAACAGTCTGAGATGTGTTCATCTAGTATACTTTTTTTTTTTTTTTTTTTTCTGGCTGCTCTGTTGACAGTTAAATCAATAGTGCCCAAACTACACGAGTCTCAAAGTTATCTTTTTGCATGAATGAGGTACAGTTGTCCGGATCTTTGAACACCGAGGATCTACATCTACAGTATTTGTCTATGCTACGTCTATACTAAAAGCACACTCATACCGCTACCCTTTTACTCAGTGATGAACTACGCAGTAGAGGTGCAATGAACCTTTAATGGCTTTTGTTTTCAAAACACTCGAGTACAATATCACTTCCATTTGCATGGAGATGATCACAAACTTGAAAATATTTTCATGTTATCTGCTTTGTTAAACTGACATGAAGAGGAGCTGCTTACAGTTACAAAACACTTCACAAGTAAAAACTGGTAAGTGAAACATCCCTTTCTACTGTATAAGTGAAAGATTTTTTTTAAAAGAGCAAAGTTCTGAAAAATTAGCCACATAATTTAATCTCAAATACTTACTGACATTACTCTACTAAAATGAATCATTTAGCCTCAAGCAATGCTGATATTGGGGAAGTATTAACTAAAGAAAAATTATACTCAGTTTCTGGACTGCAACTCTACTGATAAGAGAAGAAGAAAGCATTCAAACATTGGCTTAGAAGGACAGGATGCTTAAGGGGAATATGTGCCTTTTCCCTTCTGCTGACATTCCCCAGGCAGCAAAACCAGCTTGAGTCCAAATCTGTTATCAGCGAGGCAGTACTACCACATCTTTTTTTTTCTAGTATCCCCAAATCCATACATACATTTATAGACAAAGGGGTCATCTAAGATTTGAGGTGGAGAGAGGAAAAACATGCTGCTGTTTCTTATCTTGCACCATACTTCAGCTTTATTTTACATTATCTATTGAATCCTCATCTGAATAATATTTTCACAACTCAATCACAACTTAGATTCTTTTAATTAAAAAAGAGAAGTATCACTCTGTGTATCAAAACATATTGCCTACCTTATCTTTCAAGCCAACTATTTAAAACAGGCTACCAACCCTGGAAAAAAATAAAAATTAAGAAAAAAAAATCAGTTAACCTCATTTACTCAGATACCACATGAACAATATTGCAACACTGCTATTACACACATCTCAGTCAAAGTACCCAAGGTCTTTTAAAGTCCAGCATGTAAAACCACAAATATATCCTAAACAAAATCAATTCAAAGGAATCTGCTCAATTGATGTCTCAGAGTTTACCTCTGTTTTCTTATGCATCTCTTTGCAGAAGGGAATCAGCAGGGAACACACATCACCTTAATTAGTGCTGTTCTCAAATCTACAAAGATGACAGGTCTATTTTTCAAAGGCAGTAGTTTTAGGTAAATAAAGGTATGTCTATAGCTGAAAAAACATAGAAGGAAAAGAAATTGTGAGAAATTTTGACAGAGCTGTATGCATTTTAAATAATTATGGAAAGTTTAAATCACAGTTTTCACTGAAACCATTACCTGGACTACTGCACAGGTATGTTTGACTGTATAAATGGTCAGAGAATTGGTTCAGAAAACTGAATGCAAAAGAAGGTCATAGCATTTAGTCTGTCGCACAAGAAAATTTTCATGATGATTTTATTATTTCATTAACAGGTCTGTAATTACCTTCAAAAGATGTAGTGAAATTAATAAAGGGAAGGAACACTGATGAAAGAATCTTAGAAAACTCATCTAAGACGTGGGTAACTACCTCAGGCAAGCTTTGTGGATTTTGCTCTCCACAACCTTCAACACTTAAGGACTAATACTGCAAAATTATAGCCAGGGAATATATATTTTTTAAGCTGATGGAAGATCAGATTCATTATTAGAGAAAAAGAGCTCTCTTTTTAGGGTTAAAAACAAACAAAAAAGCCTCCAATGGCAATAATTAGGAATCACTCCTTTGTCAAGTCTCAGCTGTAATTCTCTTATATAAATCTCTCCAAATTAGAAAATAAAGGGGCAGGATGCCTTTGTTTTATATCAGTTTTCTTCCTATTGGAAGGCCATGATGTTTACTGAACTCAAGAAAAATGTTGCAACTTGGAACATAGGGGTGCTGCGACATACTATTTTATTCCCCCCTCCATTTGTCCCCAAATCCAGGTAAAACAATTGTGTTGCAAAAACTCTCAGGCCTCTATAAAGCATGCTAGCCACTGGTGCAACTGTTATCACTAGGTAACAAAGACCACTGCACTTAACTGAAAAGAAAGTGTTTTGTTTGCTGCATTACCAGATAACCAACATTAAATTTGAAGTCTTTGTTATGTATAGCTCTGTGTTCACAAAAAATAAAGCTCTACATTAATACAGAATAATGAAAAGAGCTTTCTGTGTTTATTGGTGTAAGTTTTATGTATTTTCAATGTCCTGGTTTTGCAGAAAATTTCAAAGAGGTTTCCTTTCCACCATCATTCAATCTCCTTGAAACTGTCTGTAAATGCATTACTAATTAAGACAAACTTTCAAGTGATGGATTAGTTATTAATTTGCACTTTTCCATTACAATTTTATATTAATTAAATGCATCATCTTAATTAAGTCAAAATTAAATTAGCTGTTGAAAGAAAAGTTAAAAATGAATTACTTCATGGCACTTTTCATAAAATACTTCAAGGAACTCTGGATTGAATGAATAAACTTTACCCACATTATGTCACATTGTAGTGAAGATGAAGAAAACTCTAACAAGAAGTAGAGGTTTTTATCCACAGAAGGTACAATAAAGTTCATGAGACAGGCATATTCAGAATTTAATTCATGGTTGATGCAATTGTGGTTATCTGATAATTAAAATAGCAGTACAGAATTTACTAGATTAAATAGGCTCAGAGAGAGAGTTTAGGATATTAAATCCACAGACTCACTGCATTTCTACGAGGCAGTTCATATAGTAGGTCTAGTTGTTTTCTACCTGTCAGTATAAAACAAATATACTGGAATTCTCAGCTGTCCCTGGTGATAGTGCTCTTCAAGTTTTTGCATTTCCACAAAACTAAGAAATATCTGTCATGGATAATTACACATAGGCCAATGCTATAATTAAATCAAGTTTTGTGCTTAATTTCCAAAAAAATATAATGAATCATGTGACAGGAGCACAGGACCCAGCAAGCATCTTACATATTTCATATTACATATACCTTACTATAATGGTGGCCAACAAACAGCATCACCTTCAAGTCTTGACAGGTTGATTCTCTTTGGTTAATGGCATGATATAAAAAGAGCTGACTCTCCCAGCATTGTGCACTGAAGGACCAGGTACAAATCCATAGAATTGTTTATCATAGAATTATCAAATGGTTTGGGTTGGAAGGAGCCCTAACGATCACCTAGTTCAAAGCCCTGCCATGGGCAGGGACCCCTCACCCAGCCCAGGCTGCCCAAATCCCATGCAGCCTGGCCCTGGGCACTGCCTGGGGTACCTACAGCTCCTCTGGGCAGCCTTGGCCAGGGCCTCACTGCTCTCTGAGTGAAACACTTCTTCCTAATATCTAATCTAAATCTACCTTTTTTTTTTTTTTTTTTTTTTTTTTTTTAGCTTAAAACCATTTCCTCTTGTCCCATCTCAACAGGCCCTGATGAAAAGTCTCTCTCAATCTTTCTTATAAGCCCCTTTATATATTGAAAAGCCACAGTAAGATCTATACAGAGCCTTCTCTTCTGTAGGCTGAACAACTCCAACTCACTCAGGCTTTCTTTGTAGGAGAAATATTCCAGTCCTCTAATCATTTTTGGGTCCTCCAGCCCCACTCTCACAGGTCCTCACTGACAGTAGCTCCGTATCACAGCTCAGACCCCTCACCAGCTCTGCTGCCCAGATGGACAGTTTGATTAAATGCAGATTAGTTATATTACAATTTTTATTCCTCTTCTAGCAAATGCATATGCATTTGCCCTGTGTGACCAGAGGAAGATGAGACTATCCTATTGCAAACTAATCTGGTGCTGCATACACACTTCTGCAGAGGAAAATAAATCACTGAAGTGCAACTTCCATGTAATATAAATGTGCTGCTCTGCTTAAAGAACAGAAGTACAAACACTTCACATTCTGGGTGACAGAATGATACCCTTGAAAAAGAAAACTGCACCAGAGGATATCGAACATAACTAAGTATATTGAATGTTAAGCGTTGTTCCATCTAAATACACGTAAAAGAACAGTTGTTTGGCAGCAAAAAACTTCGCTTTGAAAAGGAAACCAAGCTATCATCTGCCACAATTTTAACATGGTATTTTCTCACCTTTTATGACAAAGAATTTTTCAGAAGCTCAAGTGTTAGTTTCATTAATATATTTTTTGTCCATCACAGATACATTTTCCATTTTGCCAGTGTAAAATTGATTACAAACGATGGGCCTCTGACATCTATATATATGCTACCAAGAAAAACAGGCAAGCTCTTGTACATGCATTGCTAATAATGCTATTATAATTCTGGTCCATTAATACAGACAGGGATGCAAGCAAAGTTAACAATAAGAAATATAATCCTGATAGGTCCATTATGCATTCCTGACAAATCGCGTGTCGCTCCAACACCAAAAATCTTCTCACAAATACTCATAAAAAAATGCCTCCTTCTCCTCTTTGCAAATATTCCCTTAAATATTCTAGCCACAGAGCCTACAAACCAGTTTGGCCTGGGTTAGACACACAGCAAATCTGCATTGCTTTGTAAGGGAGGGTGCAAAGAAGATGGAGCCAGGCTCTGCTCAGTGGTGCCCAGGGCCAGGCCCAGAGGCAGTGGGCACAAATGGGAACACAGGAGGCTCCCTCTGAGCACCAGGAGGCACTTCTGTGTTCTGTGGTTGTCGGAGCCCTGGCACAGGTTGCCCACAGAGGTTGTGCAATCTTCTTCTTGGAGATCTCCAAAAGCCATCTAGATATGGCCCTGGGCAAGACTGTAGGTGTCCTTGCTTGAGCAGGGGAGTTGGACCAGATGATTTCCAAGGGTCCCATTAAACTTCAGCCATTCAATGATTCTATGAATTCATCACCTTCCCACCACTTAAAAAAAAAGAACCTAGGCAATACTAAGCTTCCATTCAAACTGGAAATAAGCATTTCTTGGGCTGACTCTTTGCTTAAATTGGTGCTAAGCTGAAGGCTACAGTTAGAATGCAATCATCAGGTCTGGAATCAATATATGATGGTCAGAGGATTAAAAACCAAATTCTCCCAGCATAGCTAAGAGAAAGTTAAGGGCTGAGCTGATCATAGCTTGCAATTGACTGTGGAAGTTATTTATAATACCAGTTCTTAATCTAGCGCAGAGAGGCACAATGATTTTAATTGCTCACAAGTTAAATATGAGTAATTCAGAGGAGCAAGATGTCATACATTTTCTATCTACCAAATAACCAATAACTGGCATGGGCTATTAGGGATAGTTTCTTTATCACATAATGTTTTTTAAAATCAAATATGGGTATCTTTCCAGAAAATATGCCAACACTTCAAGCAAAACTAAAAGCTTGCCTTAGCAGTGATTGGGTTGGTCTCTTTGACCAAGCTGTGTCAGAGCTCCAACTAAATTAATTAAATTCCTTATTCTGAAAGCTCATATGAAGATATGGAAGTTTAATTAAACAGTCTCTAAGAGCTTCTGAGACCCTAAAAAAGAAAAAATCATTTTATTTTCTTGTAAGACTATTTTGTACATTTTATAATGCTGAATGTCAGCTTCATGTTTACAGTATGACAAGCTCTGAGCAATGATTATCAGAAGAAAGTCAGATCATAGGAGAAGTGATGCTAAAGTCTCTGGTATCATAAGAAACCAGAAGATAACATAATTTAAATGAGAAGCAAGCTTGAAATTAAGAGCAATATTAAAAGCAGAACTGGGTTTAAAGAAATAATGCAGCACAAAATTTGGCATGTCTGGAAATACTTTCATATTTCCCTAATCCTGAAAGGTGCATAGCTGTTAAAATATGCTTATTGGTTAAAATGTTGAGGTGCTTAGGATCAGCCCGAAACATAGAAAGAAGCAACTTTGGAATTGTCAGCTTGAGGTCACAGCAGCTTGATTAAAGAGTGCAATTATTATTTCTTCTTATCTTCCAAATAATATAATTTATCAGAGCACTTTGTCATCAATACATGTAGTACAAACAATAGGAAATGAATCTATCTATCCATCACTGGTAAACAGATGCAGAGAAGATACATTTTGTCTTGCTCATAATTACAATGCTCAGAACATCCTCCCCATTTGCACATGCCATTATTCCATTTGCTTCACTGAATTCTATGCTTTGCTTCAAAATTAAATCAGGTGTTGAATTTGAAACCAGGACAATATTGAATCCCAAATCTATCAAAAAGTGCTGTCTCCTTAACTGAGCAGAAACTTCCATTTCCCCCTCAAACTATTAATATTAAGATACAATCACAAGGAAAAAAAAAAAAAAGAAAAAAAAAAGAAGAGCTTTAGAATATATCTCTATGCTGAATAAGTGACAAAAAGTTAAAAGCAGTAATTTAGGAAACTTAAATGTGACAGTGTGTGATAGATGTGACTTGGCAAGGCAAGAAAATGAGAAACATTAAAATCATATATTAGAATAGATCAAGCTCTACATACCAGTTTATGTCAGCAAATTTCTTTTGATGTGTCAAGTCCCTATAGGGCTAGAATTCAAGTATACTTTGAGGATATATTTTAAAAAGAATATGTTTATGTTTAGAAACTTAATAAGGTCATGTGTGTATGAAAATCAAAGAAAAATAAAATTGAATGCAATATTAAGTTCACTGCAAGGTTTCTCACTGTGCAGCATTTCTAGTGTTTTTCATGCTCTTCAGAACATTGTAGATTCTTTTACTGATGGAGTCTTCTGCATTCCCAGGTACCAAGTAGCATGATATAAAAAGCCATATGGGATTTTATCCCTAAGCCATTACTTATTAAAAATTATACCAAGTCAGTGAATTGCAGCTTGCTCAAAGAACATCAAGCCAATTGAATTCAGGTATGCTCTGTCTTCCACAGGATGCTGTCAAAGGCTTTGTCACTACTTGCAGGGGAACAAAACCCATATTCTAGTCATTAATGAGCTACAGCCAGACATTCACGGGGAAGTTGAATACCTATGCCTAGATAGAATCCATAATATCACTGAACAGAAGGTCACTCAGTTATAAATAAATAGATGTACATTGAATCCTTGCCACCACTCTATTTTAAATACCACTGTGTGGACTAGCAATTAGATATAATAGCAATAATTCTGCATCTGAGATGCTATCACTAAAATCTGAACAGGGACTGTTTGCTTATTTTCATACAGCAACATCACCATGGGGTTGCCATCTTGGTACTAATACTGTGGATAAAATGAAAGGAGTAATGCTTTGGGGTCAGAAAATGGATAGTCTAAAGTCTGAAAAAGAAAAGAAGGGCAAAGTGCTGTCAGTTGTACTCAGCTCAGTTTTTCTCCAACACCATCACGGCAGAGATACGCTGCTAGTATTTCAGCACTGAAAGAGATTCCTCTGTAAACAGGGACAGCCTGCAGAAGTGGAGTCTGCTGAGTACAAATACTGCCAGCGCTCCCTGCGGTGCTGACCACTACCACTTTCACGTACACACAAGAAGCACGGTAAGAAGCAGACAAACAGGGAAGTAAAATACTGTGAGATAAGATGATTATTCCTCCCCTCAAGAAGTCACAAGAGCTTGGTAGCTGGATCAGGAAACACAGGTTTTATTGCATCCTAGGGAAGTGCTCGTGTTTTGGAGCATTCTGGAGGGAACTGAGCATCCTAGGGAAATCCTGGGCAAGCCCTCATCCCGCCCTGGTGTGGTGCAGGTGCTGTGGAGGACTGTGCCTCTGTGCCGCATCACATCAACACAGCAGTCCAGCCTTCTGCATCTTTTAACTGTGGAACATAATCAAGTATGATTACATGTTTGCATTCACCGAAAGATTAGCAGATTACCTCTCTTCTTTTTCCATTTTTAAATTAATGGCTTAATTCACGTGCTTGTACTTTGCATCCTGGTGGATAAATAAACCACCTGCTAGCGTACGTGCAGCTTTCTAGTTCATACACAGGCGGAGAACGCAAGTGCATGTGAAATGGCTTTCTTCTTCCTGATGGCAAATAGATCTACATAAAGCCATTTGAAAGACTGATGTTTGACAGCATTATAAAAAGGAACAAATGCTTAAATGATTCTGAATCAAAGGTGAGCCAAAGGTAAATAGCATCTAGAATGACAGGGTGGCCCATATACTCCCTCAGCAGCCACCCAGGCCCAGCTGCAGCTCCAAAACCATCAACACAAGTGGGTGTTGACTCTGCCAAGAAGCCAGATGCCACTTTCTGGAAAACTGTGTTGTACAGCTTGGCATCTGGTAAATGTGATGACCAGCCAGTAACCATGAGGGGAGGGGAGGGAAATGTATTTTCTTCACTAAATGGTACTCCAGTGACCAATAAGCAACTAATTCACCCCATTCTAAAGAAACATATTACAAAAAAAAAAAAAAAAAGAAATAAAGAGAAAGAAACAACCTACAGTCTTTCTTAACACACGTACACAAAAGAAATATTTTCCTGCACTAAGGATGTGATAAACTCAAGCTCCCATTTATGAGCTCTCATAAATGATACATTTTTCAGAAGGTTTTACTCAAGCATCTGTAGAATTCGTTCAGTTCTTTCTTTTCATCCAAATAGTCTACTGGCAACAAGAGGGAAGGTTATGAGACAGTCCTGCTTGCCACTTTCATGGACCATCACTCCTGCCAAACCCTCCCCAGCTTTGATCCAAAACCGTTTCAATCGGCAGACCACTAGGAAGCTTTCTAAACTCCACAGTTGGATAATAACCAATGTCACACAGCTCAGGAGACTGGGAATTTCTGTGGTGTGGCTAGAAATCGGACAACCCTATGCAAAATGCAAAGGATGTATTCTCTTTGGCAAGAATTTCACTGACTAAAAAAACAGCTTTCAAGCCCCAAATCAGTCCTACGGTTACAGACAGTCCATTACTCCAAGTGTTCCTCAGTGCAGTCTACCATTACAGGCTCACACCAAGTATCCATCCATCATAGATAAATTATAAAAATTAGGTGATCATTTTTTTTTTTCTACCAACTCCGCTAACAGTGATTCTTAAATTAGCTTATTCTGACTGCAACTGAAATCTTCAAATTTAGGTTAAAAATCTTACTACACATTTTCTTGCAAGATGCTTCCTTCTAAGCAGTAAAAACCTTGAACTATAATATACTCCTACAATATTCTCCTGTTTAATCAAAAATATTTCTGTGAATTTTAAGAGCTAAAGTGTTGGTCTGGCATCACCATTGAGAAACATGAAGATCTTTGCCCTAGGAGCAGACTATCAAATGGACAGTGAATCAGTGCCCAAATTTTATTTCCAGCTTTGTTCTAGGTAGGGGACAAGCAAAATAAGCCAGCTCTACTTTTGATACATGCTGCTTTTTGGATCACCCTCATTTAATAAAGCATCTGTTTTGAGTGAAATTCAGGGTCAAGCCTCTCCCGTCTGGTAGGAAGGACACTGGTTTCTACCTAAATGCAGGAGTCCTGGATAGCAAACAGCTGCGCTGCCACTATGGCCCTGATGTATCACAAAAAAAAAAAAAAAAAAAAAAAATCTGCACCACAATGTAAATCATCTTCATATCATCATTTCTTTCATGCATGGCATTTTAAATCCATCTTCACAGCCTTAGAAAAAGTCTTGTTGATCTCTTCAGGGTTTGAATCAAGTAAGGGCATTTCCAATTATAATTATTTCTGTCTAAAATCTTTGAAATAAAAGCATAAATCAATAAGACTATCTGTTCATAAATTTATTATAATAGAATTTGAATCTTGTTCTTCTTAATTTGAAAAAAAATGTGTGAAATTCTTTTCTGATTTTTCTGTAACTTCTGCATAGTAGTATGTCATAGCCATATTCAGCAAGAAATCTGTATATCACTAATTTAAAATATAAAAGATTAAAAGGAAAAGACACAGCCTGTAAACTGTGACTACAGTTCTCAATGTTATTCCTTATATAACCAGATCCAAATTGCACCCTGTGATAGTTAAACAATCAAAACTTCCTAGCTTTCAAAACAAGTCTATTTTGATATCCAGTGTCTCATAATATGTTCCAAACCAAAAACTGTCACCACATTAGAAACTTTTACACACACATGCACACATAGACTACAGAACAGCGAATACCAGAAAACATTTATGCCATCAGCAGCCCCATATGCACAGGTTTTACAATGTGAAGTCTAACATAAAATACCAAATTTAATTCAAAACTCTCCTGTTGCTCAATTACTGAAAAATATAGTTGATTTTATGCATTGTTCTCACTCCAAATGTAAAAGTTGTAGTTCTGTCATTTGTAATGAAGTTGCCTAACAAGGGATAAAGGATTATTGACAGAAAAAGACAACTGCAGTACATTAAAAGCAGATTAAGGTTGTAAGAAAAAACAGTGTCAGGAAGGAAATTCACAGTTAAGGGGAAAAATCTCCATATGTCTTCTAACACTGAGATACAATTGGGGGCACTGAGGAAGTCATTAAGGAGATACCCTATTGTGTCCTGGAATTAGAAGACATATGGCATGTTTTCCCTAAACTGTGGATTTTCTTGATTATCTACCATCAGCATATAATTCTAATGTCTTTTAAGAAGACTTTTAAAGAAGGATAACAATAACCCACAGTTACATTTGAAGCAGTTTTCATTTGCAAGAAGTATTATATTGCCTGCCTATATCCTTCAGATAGATCAAGTTTATAACACCCTGTTGTGGTTTGACGTGGCCAGCAGGACAGAAAAAAAAGGATAATAATAATAATAATAGTGATAGTAGTACTAACACTAATAGTGTGTACAAAATGAGTGATGCACAATGCATCACCACCTGCTGACCGATGCCCAGCCTATCCCTGAGCAGCCGGTCCCCCCACCCCAGCCAGCCCCCCCATGTTAATTGTTCAGCATGACGCCAGATGGTACGGAATACCCCTTGGGCTAGTTGGGGTCAGCTGTCCTGGGTCTGGCCCCTCCCAGCTCCTGCTGCACCCCCAGCCTGCCCGCTGGCAGGACGCAGCAAGAAGCTGGAAAGTCCTTGGCTTGGTGTAAGCATTGCTCTGCACCAACTAAAACATCCATGTGGTATCAGCATTCTTCTCATCTGAAATCCCAAACCCAGCACCCTACCAGCTACCAGGAGGAAAATTTACTCTATCCTAGCAAAAGTCAGGACACACTCACAAGTCGTGTATACTAGGAGAGAGTTCAGGTCACACTGCTGAAAGATGAGATAGCAGTAGAATATAACTTGCTGTATTCTGTGATTCACATCAAATGTGGGAATAACTACTGAGTTTAAAGGAGGTTTTGGAAGTAAAAATCCCGGGTGGTAAAATGAATCTGCGCGTTGAAATCTCTTGCTTATTAAATCAACATACAATCTGTTAGCACTGTGCTGGAAGGATCTCCCAGTGTAGGCCACACATAACATGACTGAGAAACTCTCAGTTTTGCAGTACTGCACCAAGCCTGTAAGGGGATACTGCCCAGTGAACAAATGCACAGTGGTAAAATAGATGTTCAGCCACAATCCCATGTCATCTCTCAATTCATGAGTTTCTCATGATGATCATACTACAAATCAGAGTATAATTAAACTGATGAAAATTTTGTGTTTGATGAGAGCACACTTGACAAATGCTACAGGGTTATGCACTGAGGTATACTCAGTTGCTATGTGAATTTCGTTGACTGTGATGACCAGCACCAATAAACAATTCTGTATAAAGTCATATATGTTACTCCTGTTTATTTTATAGATGAATTTATGACTGGATCCAGAATGATTACCAGTAAATAGAATATAGTTCATGCTGTCGTATATTTTATAATATGGATACTTTTAAAAGTATTTATTTTCTGTTCATTTTGGCAAAATCCTGTTTCATATATTGCACTAATATTAGATTAATAACATTTTAATACTGTTTAATTTTAAAGCAAATTAACGTAATGAACTACACTTGAAAACTACTCACAATTTCATTAAGATATTTATTTCAATTTAGTAAAATGAATTCATAATAATTCTACAGCAAAAAAATCTATTAGCAAAGATGCTGTAGTTCAAGGCATATTTTCATTATTGCTAATAATCTTACTGAAGTCAATGGTTCACCCTAACAAGACATGTTAATCACTGTGTAGGGATGTGGCCCAAGTATGAAATATAAAGTTACAGACCATAAAACAGACACATTAAAACCTGTGGCACTAAGTCCTGGAAATATTGGTGAGGCCTCCCACATGGCATGTCAGGCTTATTTGAGGCAATTACACCACCGGGATGACGTTAGCCCCTCAGCATAGGAACTGAAAAATGCTGATTAAACTAATTCTCCTTTTCCTGTATGCCTAATGCCAAGTCAGCTCCTAGAGAGGCAGGGCTGTTACAGCCAGAATGATCATGTTTTACTTTAGTAAATTGCTTCTATGCCTTTGGAAAACTGTCTCCGTGGGTGAATTTTTACCCTTTGTCTCATTGAGGCATATACGTGGGGAAGTTGGGGCACTAAATACACTTTATTTTGAATCTCTTATTCAGACTTACCAAAAGTTAATTTAAATTGACTTGAGAAGATGAATGAAAAATTCAGTCATATTTTCTTTGGACTTCAAAGAAGGCCTAAAGAAACTTTCCAGCACTGTATGTAGGCACATGTCCATACCTTCAGAAACACCAAGTACGTTATGTAATTTTTCAGTTTTGCTGAGGACACCGTTGAGATTGAGATGATGCTTTACCAAATTTTAAAATAGCATAGAATAGCCTACATTCTCAAAAGTAACTCTGTAGCATCTCATTTTAAAAATATCAATTAAGAAAAAATAAAAATCAAGAAAGGTTCTGATTTTTTTTTTTTTTTTTAATCTTAATGGACAGTATCTTTCTCGCTTTAACAAGATTTTATTTCAAGGATAAATGCAGTTCATAAGCAAAACACAGAAAAAAGGAAAACCTTCCAGATAGTCCTTGTATCTTCAAGATTACAAAGGAACAAAAGAAGTCAACAGTTCCCCTTCTCCCCCATCCTGCAAATGCAGATCTCAGGAACAGTGATAAGCCTGAATAAAAATTACTGTTCTTAAAATCTGCAAGTTAGTTGGAGCTTTGATTTGGATTCACACATTTGTGAAATCATCGGGCTCTTGGAAACGCTGCATATAATTAGCTGAATTCTAAGCAGCTTAAACTCCATACCCCCAGAATCTTTCTGTCTTCACATGTATTGAACAACAAAAGCATCAGATCACAGGAGATCACAAATCCTTTGGAAGTGGCTATAATACATTATGAAAAGAAAACTTATGGGAATGTAAGAATAAGAGAAAGATACTGTTTGTTTGCTTCCCCAAAGCACTACGGCAAGGATAAAATAAACTTTAAGAAAAAATAAGATGATGATAATTGCCCCAGAGAAAATAACTGTAAGGAAAAAAGATCAAGAGGGGAAATTATGAAAAACAAATCAAAATAAATAAACCAATGTTTATGTCAGCTTGCTTCTCTACCTTTGTCTGAACGTTGCATAAATTTGTCATGTAAATAACATTCTCACAAGCATCTTTAATTGAGGCCTTGAACTATAACCAGAATGTGTGATCTTTTTTATCACTTCTGCATCTGCTTTGCAGGCTCATTTTCTCCCCCTACCATACAACAGTAAGACTCTTGAAAGCTTATTCTCCCTTTTATTCTCTTTTAGTTAGAAGCATGTTGACATGAAAACTGATTTCTTCCTGAATTTTGACGCCTGCAGTTCAGGTAATACAACAGTAACAACTGATGATGGTGTAGTCAAGATAGTTGTGGCCATTTTAAAAGCTGACTTCTGTAAAGTACTGTTTTCTTACTTTAAGTATCTGATAATATAGAAAGCTTCTTTTTAAAATATAAGAGCCACTGATCTATTCAGAAATTCATTGATCTGAGAAAAATAATTTGATGTTCATCTTGCTGCTTTCAGTATCAGCCTCACAAGGGCATGATACAAACCAGCAACTCCAGTCCAGAATCAGAAGCTGTCTCCCGAGCCCAGTCAAAAATCTGAAAAGCAACTTCAAAGATATGTATGGGCTGAAGACCCTTACCTAGTGAGTATTTACCAACTTCCTAACAGGAAGGAAAAAGCCACAAAACTATTCAAAGAGTTTGAATGGTAATTTGGCAGGGGCGGTGACAAATAATTTAATGAATATTTAATTTTAATGAATAATTTTCTTGTTATTATCACAGTTTTAACAAAAAAAATATTTTAACTGATCATGAGTCACAAATCAATAACTACTGAACTTGTAATGGAACAACCTGAAAAATTGTTGCACAGTTGGAATAGTGACAAAAGGTAAAAAGAGACAGAGTAATGTTTTATCTATCAATTACATGAATAGCTGCAGATACAATTTTTCTATCTCTCACCTAAGCACCAAAAGAAGTACTGCGCAACTGTAGAATGACGATTGAAGCTACAGGTAGACCTGTAGAATGTGTAAGTTCAATTCAGTAATGACAGCTGTTTTTCAAGGTGAAGCTACTGAACAAAAATAAACCTAAATAGGTTGGAAATTGCATGTAAATCTGCAACAAAAAGTATTGTATGAATTGTTTCTAATGCTGTAAGCACTGTTTACACAGACAGTTTTCTTTACATCGGTGCCATATTTATCTGTGGGCATGATACCATATAAAGAAAGCAAGAGCTACACCTTTTCAAAAAATACATGCCAGTTTACTTTTAGGACATTAAGTATCTGCACTGAAGGAGATGATTCCAGCTATTTATATTTCCATTAAGCTGATAAAATTGATGAGCAGATCCATCTGGTACTCAATTTCCCCAAGTCTTCAGTGCTCTGAAGGTCTCCTGACCTTTTCTTCTGCTAAAATTAATTTCCAATCCCCTCCTTACCACCCCCCCGCCAAAAACAAACAAACAAACCACTAAAAAAAAAAAAAACACACACAAAAACTAAGAAGTTAAAAGCAACCATTTCTCTGAAAAGCTTTAGAAACAGTTTAAAGTGATCTGGAGAGAAATAAATTCCTATTGAGACAGGGTACTCTTGAGTAACATCAGAAAATGGCAGCAGCCTCTCTTGATAAGGTACACAGGAATGCATGCTTATCTGTCTGTGAATATAATCTCTTCTGAAACCTTTGTTCCTGTAGACAGAAAACTGGTAACATTGCATTATTGGATGTTATCAGGAACAGGTGCCCACACACAGATCTACAAATTACCACTAAGTTTTGATACTTGGGTTATCTTTTCCACTAGGACTTCGCCAAAGACCAAGAAAAATACAACACAATGTTCTTGAACAAATAGGGCAGGAAAGAATTGGACTGTAAAACAGGAAAGAAAGTGGATATATGGAGACCTCAGCCTTTCAAAGCAATGCAAGAATTCCATATTTTTTATAAATCTGCATCTCTCATTTTTCAGTGTTTTCCCAATTTTGGAAACATATTTTCAAATTTAACTCACCATCATTTAATTTACTTTTCCATTGAGAGGAATATCCATTTACATGATCACATCCCAGAACTTCATCCAGCATCGAAACACTCATCTCTTAAAGCTCTTAGAGACTGAATCAAACCACTCAAATTAAAAACCACAAACCCATCTTTTTACCTGGTATTCAATAGCAATAAGCAAACTAAATGATACATTATGATGCCCAAGACTAAACTCCCATGATAATTGGAGGTGAACTGATGCTTTGTTTTTCAAAATAACTGTTTACTCAGAGTTGTGGATTTATTTGAAATTATCTCAGAAAAAGATTTGATGCCATTTGTAATAAGTTTTTTTTTGTTGTTGTTGTTTTTAAAAAAAGATGAAAGTCCCTTTTGTGAGCCATGAACCGATGAACTCATGACTGTATGCAATTCAGACAAAAGTACCATAAGTACAGAATTCTAAAGCTGAGAAGATATCAAAAGTATCAAGAAAAAAAAAGAGTAGTAGGTTAATGAAAAATTAAAAATGCTAAGAATTTAATGAATGAATCTATTGCCATTTAGAAAAACTAAAGCTGATGTTAAATTTAAAAACAAAAGGGAGGAGGTAAAGGTAAAGAAGAGACTTTCTGAAGAGTAACTTCATGGACTTTTATTTTTTCAGTTTAAATCAAAGACAGATGGTCTGAGACAACATTGAAAGCCAAAGTTTAGTGCTAGTATTCACCAGCAACATCAGCTTCCCACCTACTGCAGGTTATGTGACAAGAGGAAAAGTACTATCAAATCATGGAGGAGCTAGCAGTTTGAAGATTCACATCACCATGGGTCCTTTACTTGTCAGGCCTGTCCATCTGGGCCTTGCACAGGTGCTGATAACTCTTGCCTTCCCCCAGTCATTCCTGTTTTAAAGCCCTCCTTATCTAGTCAGCCATTCCACTGACAAAGACACCCTTGCCCTGCTGAAAGAAGTAGATCCCATCTCTCCCAGGCAGACTGTTTCTCCTCAGATAGGATCCCATGATCAGAGAAATAAAAATCCTGTCGCCAACACCACACCTGCAACCAATTATTCTATCAGAGCCCTTTACCTTACACCCGTCCTCCTCACTAGCAGGATTGAGTTGAATGCCACCTGGATCCCCATATCTCTGACCATCACCTCCAGAGCTCTGTAGCCACTTCTGATACTCTTCAGGTTGCCCCTGGCAGCATCACTGGTACCCACCGGCAAGAACAGATGAGGGGCAATAATCAGAGGATCAGCCAAGCTTTGGCAGTCTCTCCACAACATCCCAGATCCAGGCCACCAGCAAGCAGCAAATTTCTCTTGACAACAGATCAAGCTGGCAGGTGGGTGCCTGTGAACCTTGCAGAGGGGAGTTACCCAGAGTCATCAGACACTTTTCTCCTGGTGGTCTTGTGTGATTAGGGACTAGTTGCCCAGATGTTTCACTTGAAAGCACTTTTGGTGTGCCCTCACCTTTGAGGTCAGTGAATTTATTCTGTAGTTGCAAACCTTGGGGTGTGGCGGGAGCCTTCATCTTGGTGTCAGCCACCAGACTCCATACCCCATAATTTGCACTTACCGTGCATGAAATGATTTAGGCCGAACCCTTTATTTATGCCCTTCTGTGCAAACTGCTGCATTGGTTGGCTGCCCCTGTTAGCTGCTCTAGTGGAACTGTGCTCCGGGCCTATCTTCTATAGGCCTCTCTCCCAAGGACTAGCTGCATCTACATCTATACACAGCAAAATGATTCACCAAATGGAAATTGTCTCAGTCAGGAAATAAATTAATTTTAGATCTGGGGGAAATATTTGTTTAAACTACAATGTGTATCAAAAATGCAGTTTAAAGTACCTACTTGCAAATGCAACAAATAATTCGAACATTAAAAGGAGAAAATGATTGAAAAAAGTAATCAAACAACATTTGTTATAAAGGATGTTTTTACCTAAACATCAAACTTTAAAAATACACAAATAAAAAAGACACCTAGGCTGTAAAGGAAGATACACATTATTTTGTTTCAGGTCAAAGCACCTTGGTTCTCTAAAACACGTAATTTCAGGTAAAACATGTTGGACGGACATAAAATATTTCTCTTTTCTTCCCCCCTTTTCAAAAAATAAAAATGACAAAACCTTTAATTGCATGAAAATAAATAATTAAAAAAAAAAATGATGCTAATTTGAACCACTTATCTTTCTGTTAACGTTTTAGCTTGCCCAACTGCATTATTCAAAAATATATTAAAAATTCATCTAGAATTTTCAAACCACTGTCATTCCTCATTTCCCATCCTACTCTTCTGCCCTTCTTCTTTGACAGATGTTGCCATTTCTGAGAAAAAGGGGTGTCTGAGGTACTCATAAACCAACTCCTTGACTGCTACAGTTTTCAGCTGAGTGTAGCAAGACAAACTAAATCTGTGATAGACAAGGTGAGAGCAGTAACAATTTCAGGCACCCAGTTTCAATCTGCTGCCAAATATCTGTCAAAGCTCAAAGGCATGTTAGCTCTAAGATACCAGTACTATTTCTTAGCAAAAGCATCTATCACAGCTAAGACATCTTTTTAGAAGGATGATAAAATAGATTTCAAGATTTATAAACCAAGGATATGTATTAATACCTAAAGTTCAAGAGATAAAAACACCAAGCTTGCCACATTAGAGGCACAACATACAGTTGCACTTATTCTAACAGGAGAAAAAAAAAAAAAAAAAAAATAACATATCACAAGTAGCCTCTGTGTCCTCTGTGTGTGGCTATTGACTAGTTGACAAAACAAGCTAAAAATCAATAGCATTTTCTATGAGAAGTTAGATAACTTCCCAATAATACAAAAGAAGGGTCTGCTGAGGAATACGTTATCTCTGCTGATGGCTTCACTACAAATCGTTCATTTATTTATTTCTGTTTCTTGAAGAGCTCACTAAGTTTGGCCCTGATAGCACGCTCAATGAAATAAAATAAAATAGTATTCCAGTATAAAAGGAAATGGGAAGCTTCAAGCCATGAGCAAAACACTCAGTGCTTTGCTTTCAGTAAATACCAGAAGTGCTACCTAATTTTTTTGAGAAACATTTACTTGTGAAAAATTGATCTGAAGAAGAAAGAAGAACGGGCTTCCAGAATCAAATGTTAGCACAACCTGTCTCCCATAGGATCAAAATCCTGTTATGCCTCATCTCTTGTTATGGGCAAAATGGAAAACACCTTATAAACTGCTAATAATAAAGCAGTTGTCATTAGTCAAATTAGAATTATCTTGATGTGTATTGTCCAAATTACTACAGAGGAGAATCACTGATAATAACACTCTTCAAATCATTATGTGCAAACATAACCAGACTCTGCCCATGGTATGTGCTGTGCTGCTCACACCTCTGGACCTGCTGGCTCCCAAGGCAACAGCAGGACGCAGGGATGGGACAGACAGGGGGGCAGGATGGCTGGCAGCAGCCCCAGTCCCACACCAGAAGGAGTGGGGTGCTCACATGGCTCTTTGAGGGGCTGGGGCCTGCCTGGGGCTGGGGCCTGACTAGGCCAGGCCTGTGCTGCTTTACCGCAGCGGGACCGCCTGCCCTCAGCCCTGCCCGCCTGGAGCTGCACAGAGGTGGGCCCTGGCTCAGGCACTGGCCAAGTTAAGTGCTTATTTCTGGTGCTGCCCAGTTCCTGCAGCGTCCTGCCAAGACTGTTCCTCTCAGGGCCCTCCCAGAGCTTTAGAGAGCTCAGGGGAGCAGGCCTCACCTCAGCGTATGTGTTAAAACCAGCCGCTGCTGGCCCAGGGGGGTCCTGGGTTGCTCTGACAGAAGTCGTTCACTGGCAGTGGCATAATCACATTTACTAGCCAGTCATGCTAAGAACAGTGTGTCAGAGCTTTCAGGAATACCCACACCAACATAAATACTGATAAGAAATACACCCACCACCATCTTTCACAGATTGGAATGAGCTCAAGTCCATCTCTATAACATTTTAATTATCATCTACAACAGCCTTCACTCCACACTCTGAATTAACTGTCTGTCTGCTCTTTACTGACTGAAAATCTCCTTCTAAAATAAAGGACTGCTATATTAATCAATCTAACATAAGCTGCCAGGTTCATCTTATATCAGCCAAACAGTGACTGACCCCTCAAATGGCCCAGCACACCCCTCTTGGAGGAGACCCCACCATCCCTTACTAGCGCTGGCCACACCATCGGTCCTGACGCTGCAGTCACTGCGTAGGCCTGGAGGTTCTGAACCTTCTGCTTGCCTTAAATGTCAGTGGTCTGCCCTTATCGTTAACTGCTCACCATTACTAAAGTGATAGCAACTTTTTAGATCTTATACACACACTGTAAATACAACCTACCCCGATGTTAGTTTATAGCATTTCCGTTTTACTATTTTGTTTATACAAAATGCATCAACCTCTTAGAATGCACCCTCATCTCTGAACAGAATAGCAATAAAATTTTAAAATAACTGAAAGAGGAAAAAAAAAAAAAAGAATAGTTTGGTCTATGAGATTTAAAAAACATAAACCAAGATTTAGAACAGGTTTCTGAAAAACAATGTCTGCTCTAACAGTGCTTGTACTGCAAATGGACCACAACTGTCAGTCTGGTGAATTTTTAATTTTCAAATGACCGACTGGAATATTGCCGTCTGTATTCATATGGTCACATGCAGGTCATGTTACCAAATATAGATTACTTTTTTTTTTTTTTTTTTAAAGTTTAAATGTGCACTTGGGGTGGGGGTCATTTGAGAATTATACTGTGTGTTCTTCTTTCCATTTTTTTTTCACCATTTTTGTCAAAGTTACTCTAGTTTTGCTATTTGTGGAAAACTTGACAATTAATTTTAAGAGAAAAGTGAATATATATATATTTATCAGCATATGTTCTACTCTTTGCTGTGGTTTAATTTAAATACAACTGCAAACTTAAAAACATATTTTACTGGGGAAAAAGTAATTAAATCAGTTTTGTATTTGTGGAACTCCTTTACGGTATTAAAGTGTAACTTGATCCCCAATGAACTTAAAATTTTAATTCATTTTACCTTATGCTGGCTGTGGAAGAAGTCAAAATTTTAAATGCATTATGACATATGGCTGTTCATTATTTATACATTCTGTAGCAGACTATAAATTTTACTTTGGACGTATATCGAAGCACTGAAACCATTTCAGCTGCAAACACATAAATCATAGTTACAGTTATTAGTCTAAATGTAATGCCACCCAGGTTCTAGATCAAAACCTTTAAAATCCATTATAATTGACATCTGCTGCATAACTTATGTCTGATTTTATTAAAGGAGCTCATTATTATTTATGTCTTTGAAGTATTATATTCCTAGCTGTGTAACCAGTTAAATGTGAAAGATTTGAGGAATGGGGGAAAGAGGAGGGGACAATAGTCTCCAAACGAGGAAGACTAAGGCTGTAAGAGAGGACAAAATGTTCTGAAACTAAATTACCTAATTCAAGGTATGAATTAGACAGACTCTACTAGCAACTGATGTTTATTCGGGACAAAAAAAGAAGGAATTCTTTACAGGCTAATCAGTGAACACACTGCAAAACAAACTGCATTCTCCCATGCTACACATTGACCATTGCTTTACAAGGGAGGTGTGGAAGGTGTAAAGGTTTAAGACAATTCCTATGGCTTGAAAAAATCACTGAAACAAAATGGAAGGGGCTGAGAGGTCTTTATAGATTTATTAGAAAGCTTTTTGCTGATGAGCTGTTTTCTTTGTGTAGCCAGGATGCAAAGTGCATTCTGGGATACATGTCCTGTAAACACGAGCAAGTCCTTTGCTTTTATTCTCTTGTCAAAGTGGCTCAGCCTCAAAGGCAGAAGCACATCTTCTCTGAATCACAGAGACTTTATCATTCCCTTCCTGCTTTTCCTTTTGTGTTTAAGAATGGCTTTTACTTAGCTTTAAAGCGTAGCCAGAAGAAATAAAAGAGAGAGCAGCTATGTCAGTTAAATGTCTGCTGAAGACCTAAGAAATCAATGACAAAATTTTAGAAGACAAAGGATCAGGCTTTTAGGTGTTTTAGAAGTTTTCATTGAAGGAAACAAATCTCTGAAATATCTCTGAAATGCTCTAAATTATTTTACGAGCGATTTACTAACACCTGGTGGGGGGGGAGGGATGTATAGTTATATTCCCAGGCATGTGCCTCCTGTTGGCCCAGCCTGGGTAGGGACCAAAACCACTTTTTTACTGATTTGCTTGGACTGATATAGGGTTTTATCCCCTTGTACACGTCGACCTTGCTTACATGTTAACTATATTTAGCATAACATTTATATATTATACTTTTATTACTTATAATCTGTATTTAAATATTTAATAATATTTAACTTTGCTCCCTGTCTTTATTCAGTTTAGCAACAATATTTAAGAGAAGGCAATGAGAGAAAAACAAAAGCCAAGGCTAGATTTTCAGTAATGACAATGTGACTGAACAGTTTGATAGTCTCCTTCTTGAGTTAATTTTTGGGTTTCTGTCATACTTGGCCTATCTGAAGAAAAATATATTTTCTTAAAATACTTTGCATATTTCTTTAACTGTCAATGTTAACTAACACTTCTATTTTAATTAGACTTTAATAATTAATATTATCTTTTACTTAAAGTTGAATATGGCCCAGAGCAAAATCTAAATTTTGTGTCACTTGTGTGTAAGCAAGGAGCATTTCTTGTTTTTTCTAGTGAAAAAGTTTGCTAATACAGCTTAGTGAATATGAAATGCTTAAAAAAAATCCAACACCAATTTAACAGTAAGATTCTTAAGTTTAAAATAAACATAGAAAACCTTGAGCTTTCTTCCCCATGATTAATGTGATCACACAGAATCATATTATAGTTATCATCATAATATGATCATACAGATATTAAATTTTCCCTTCTAATTCACAAGCTACACTTTTTATAATGCCTTTCTACAAAACATATCATCCATTCTCAAGTTTTACACCATGCTCTTTTATGTCTTTGTCCCCAAATGCTAAATGTTTCTATTGAAATAAACTTCACATTTCAGATAAAGTTCAAGTGTTGACACATAAAGCACGGAAAGAACTTGCCACCAGGAACTTGAATTGGGATAACTTGTAAATCTGCTTGTATAGGCTAGCAGTAATAATAAAATCTCATTAATCATGTAAGGCTGAGTTGCATGCTACTCTACAACAGCCCTGCAGCACTTTTTTTTTTTTTTTTTTTTTTTTTTTTTTTTGCTGTGGGGACAATATGCTTCATAAACTCAAATTAGTGTGCTGCAAAATCTAATTGAATGTACATGTGATACTTTTCCTAGGGATAACACACAACTTTGATGGGAGAAACTGGCACCATAAGTGTTTTTTAGGGTCCTAATTAGGGTTAGGTTTAGGGTTGTTTGGAAAGACAGAAGGCACAGAGTCCTGTTGTGTGTGGGGTTGCATAAAGGCTCCCAATGGCAGTCCAGGTGTACACAAAGGCTTCCGTTGGGAGCACTTTTTGATGGGAGAAACTGGCACTGTATGTGGTTTTTAGGGTCCTAATTAGGGTTAGGCTTAGTGTTAGTGTTACATTTAGGGTTTGGAAAGAGAGAAGGTGTAGAGTCCTGTCGTGTGTGGGGTTGCATAAAGGCTCTCAATGGGAGTTCAGGTGTACCCAAAGGAACCCAGATGTCAAATGATCTTACAGCTTTTTTTATTTGGTTAAAAACAGATGATGGGCTTCTGTGCAACCCACTAAATCAGTCTATAAATTACTTGATTTTCTGTTTCCTTTCTATGAGTGGCCTCATTTTTTTTTTTTTATGTGAATATGCAAATTGACAGCCACGAGGAGGACACCAATCTATTTGTTATTAGCCAAGTTTGAGCTCAGTGTGAATTTGTAAATCAGAGGTACTCGGTGTGCCCAGTTCCCCTCATCTTGCTTTACAGTTAACAGCAGAGAGAAAGAGTAAGTGATAAATACCTAATTTAGTTTCTTGCTTTCAGTCCACAGATGGAGATTATCTTCTTTATTGGGTGTAGGCATGAAGATTTGGCAGCAGCAGGGCATGTGTGAGGAAAGGCTGGGGCTGCCCTGCGCAGGACACAGCCAGGCACACCTGAGCCCCTCAGTGCTGCTGGTGCCACTGTGGGGAAACGGATTTCAGCCCAGGCAGAGTGGGGCCTGGCAGGGAGGGGAAAGGGTGAGGAACAGCCTAGTGAACAGCCAAGGATGCTGGTGCTCCAGGTGCAGAGAGGACCCATGCTGGAGTAGAGAAAAGTGTGAGGGGAGGATGCAACACAAAGGTTCTGTTATGGACTGACCACAGACCCTATTCCCAATCTGATCTCTGGTGCTCAGGGTTGAGGGGAAGTCGAATAGCTGGGAATGAAGTTGAGCATGGGAAAACGGGGAGAGGGGAAAAGTGTTTTAGCTTTTGTCTTCTTTTGATCCAGTTCCAGCCTGGACTAATTGCTACTTGGTTAGGCAACCTGGTAACCCTGAGCCCCTTGGGATCACCATATTGATGCCTGCCTTTACTCCCATGCCAGCATAGCACACTGCAGTCCTGAGCTCCTACTGGTGATGAATCTCTGTATAGAGACACAATGTCAAGAAACTTAAACATCTTGGAAACTAGAGTTCTAAGGTCAAACTTCTCAGAAACACTCACACCACTTGAACAAGTGGAAATTCTATTGTAAGCAGTATTTCGTCTGTCCAGCACAGGGCTGACCTTAGGAAGAGATTTTAAGAGAGTACATGAAGTATCCCTAGACAAGAGCTTGTGTGCTTACATTCAAAAATCTTTTGTGCTCGGAACTTGCTTCAGTACTCAGGTCTTCAGATAAGACATCCTAAGACATTGCTGATACTGGGAGATTGTATATTTCTTGGAACATGATACCAGGAGCAGCAAAATACACACCACATGCAGATTCTACACTACCAAGAACTATTTGAGATAACATCCTGCCATGGAGATTATGTAGGACAAGTCTGTTAGCCCAGAAAACCCTCTTACTTCCTCAGGTATGCCTCTGTGAGAAAGCTAACTGGATGCTTAAGGTCCAGAATGAAAACACATCCTTTATCTAATGAATATCAGAAAGTTAATCATCTGTACTTTACTGCCAATGGAAATGGTTTTGTTGCTGGATGAGTAGTCTGGTGAGCTTTAGCTTTGATTTAATACTAATTAAGTTTATTATATGCTTGTGAGTCTGTGGAATGCTTTACGAGTATTATTACATTTACTGCACTGTTTACTGATAAGTCTCAAAATACACTTAATCCAATGAAACTTTTACCTGGCATAATAATATTAATATCCTTTTGTATTTGTACCCTATCACAAGAAAACAAATGGACTGAATGCATACAAAAAAAACAAAAAAACAAACAAAAAAAAAACTCTTCTGCGTAACGGAGTTAGCCCAGCTCAGGAATAAAAACAAACAAACAGATTTTACTCTACTCGTTGCACATACTGTAAATGGTATTTTTGTGTACTACTCATGTTTTACTGCTTATAACATAACTTAGAATGTTCTACAGAAAGAGAGGTTGTAGAGGTTGTAGTTCAGATTTTGCTGATTTGGCCATGCTGCATCCATTCTTTGGAGACAGAAGCAGGTATTTAATGTTGTTTTTTCACAGCTTATTAGAAATTTAGAACAGAACAACCCATATCCTGCATTTCGTAACATATTTAAGTACCAATAAACTTCAGGGAATCAAAGAAAACATTATCTGGAACATTGCCATAATGATTAAGAAATTATATGAAGCTGTTTTATTTTCAGAGACTAACATTATGTGGGGGAAAAAATTGCAACCTACAGCTACAACAATTGAGGAAGGTGGTCAATAAGAGCATGAATCTCAAAGTGACCAAACTATGATATTATTTTGCAAAGCTTCTCTAGAAGGAAAAAACTGTCAAACTAGTGTATAATTTATTTAGTTTCTTCCCTTTACCATGACAGGCTTGCTCATTTCATTGTTTAAATCAAATTATGGCTATTTAAGCCTTCCAGGTGCAACACAGCACATCACAGTCAGGTTGACTTTATGCCTAATCAGAAATTGAACTAATTCCAGTGTTCTTTATACTTGATCATTAGAGGAATATCTAAAACAGGAAGGAAAAAAAAAAATGCAATGTGACTTCAAAATTGCCTTTATCCTGTAATGTCAATAGCAAATTGCTTTTCACCACTCATACACTGAGGTATTCTTAAACCCTGAAATCCAAGAACATTTAACTTCCTAATATGAATTAATTGGACTGTATTTTAAATTCATTCCATCATTTTTGATTCCTAATTTTACATCTGATATTGGTGGGAGACATTTTCTCTACAGGGTGTTTTTGCATACTGTTTTTCATTCTCCTTAGGTTATGCAGCTATTTAACTGTTTAGGTTGTCTTGAGCTACCCAAAATAGGAGTAGGAAATTGCATTAATTTGGCAGTTACTAGAATTGTTTAATGTAATTTTTCATCTCTAACTATTAAATAATTGGATTTGAGAGTTATTTAAAAAGGCAAATATCTTGCTGTTCCTTACAAGGACATTAAAAAGAAGAAATGGCTAAGACTCAATTTCATGAAGGGCTAACTTTGTCTTTTTACAGCTGGAAATGTCGTCCTATGTCACTCAGTTGTTGTCAATGCTAGCTGTGGTTAAATAAGAACATGAAACCATGAAATATCTGGATCATGCTTTTTGTCAAGATTATCAGCATTTTAATTTATCTGATTAAAACACATTTAGCTTTTTTTTTTTTTTGCTATTTATTTTGTGAATTTAAGATTTCTCTTAAATCAAGTGCAATACAATGTTATTTTCGTAGTACTGAGTGACACCCTCCCTTCTTTAATTTACTTGGAAAGTGCTGTAGTTTTTCCTAGAATGGGTTTATAGATCTGACTACTAATGCATATTATCAAAAGTATGCCAAAGAAATTTTAATTCTTCTAACACTCGATATAAAATGTTGCCAAATGATCTCAACAGTTATGAATTGATCTGCTTGTTAAGATTAATTTTGTATTGTCACTCAAACAGCTGGCTTTAGAAAATATTAGTTTTGTATCCAAAACCTAATTTTTTGGATGGAGGTCATTTTTAGCAGGTGTCACCCTCAAAATCACAGGTATACATACCTCAAATTATATTATTTGTCAACAGAATGTACGGTGTAATTTTATAAAACACCTTTACTTACATACAAAATTATTTTTTTCCTTAAATAAGCAGAAAAGAACAAAATTTATCATTGCCCTTCCGTATATATTGCATGAAAGGCAACGTGTGAATGTTTTCCCTCTGAAATGGATTTACATCAGAGGCAGACGATTAATGTATTTTAGAGGTCAGACAGAATTCCAAGCAATGTCTCTGCAGAGAAGGAATGTTCATTGCAAGGACTCATTATTCAAATCTTGTACCCCTTACTCTCACTTGTGGTCCCCTTTTAGTAACTGGAACTGTCAATCTGCCTAAATTGGTTAAATTTCAGCAACATTAACTTTTGACAAAATATGCTACTTCATTGAAACTGAAGTGTTTAAAAGAAATAAACTGCTTTTACCAGTTTTGTGTTAAGAACGGGAAGGAACAAGGAACAGTGCTCAAATTTCCCTTGCATACAGTCAAAATGCTGATTTTAAAGCACTGGATAAATTATATTGACCACTGTGGCTGAGACTTTTGTGACCCATTCAGTCATTTGGGATGAAGGGTCTTCAAGCAGGAAGAGGAGCTCTGGCGTATTAAGTTCTATCAGTATCGAGTTAGTGCCATAACTAGACGCTCACCAAATGCCTAACAGGTTTCATTCATACAGGCTTAGAAGGTCCGTTTTCTTAAGTTCAATTCATTGGAACTTTAGTATAAAGAATAACTGACAAAAGGACTGGGGCCCAATACTTTCCGAGGTCATCTTGGTGTTAGGTTATCATTGTTAGGAAGCCTGAAGAGTGCAGCAGAAGAGCAGAGCAAGGTAGGGAAAGAATATAAATTGGCCATATACACTGCAGCACCTATGATGAACTAACCAAAGTCAACCCAATTATACAAAGAAGAGTGCAAAGCTCTTTTCAGGCCTTCACCTTCCTTTAGTTCTCATATTTACAAAAGCTTTTTGTTTCCAGCATCAACACTTTCAAACACAATTAATGGCAGGACCTGCCCTCTTCTTTCTTTAAATTCTCTGCCCTTGGAGTCACAGTTCTTGTTGAATTGTCCCCTCCACATCCTCAGAACACTTCATAAATAGGTCTGAGGATATGAACCAATGGCAGTTTTTCAATTTTAAGAGTTTATTTGCAGTATCTGACTCAGATTGCCAGGTCTGAGGTATCAAATCTATATACTGTAGGACAGGCTTGTCTGCCCATATAATTCAATTGCTAAGAATGTAAGAAAGAACTGGAAAAGGGAGCACTCTTATCAAATCAAATCTTTAAAAGCAAACAATAGACATGTGCACAAAAAAGTCTAATATTTCCACATGTCAGAAGCACATATGTATTACTGCTAATGTAACCATTACCATTTTCATAGATTCCAGATTTTTATTTTTAATATGAATTTATCTATATTTAAACTTCAGCAAATCAAGAATATTCTTTTATCATGGATGCTAATATACCTTTCTCAGGTATGGCAGAGTGCTATAATTCTTTATTCTAACATATAATTTCTTTCTACATTTGAAATTTAGGTGTCAAATATCACATTATGAAATTAAATACCTGCAGAGTTATAGTTGTCAGTACATAAAATGTACATGGAGACATTTAAACTTGACACTCAAAATGATAAAGGAATGTGGACTGCTTACCAGAAGTAGAGCTTATACCTTAATATACCACATATAGAAAGGTAGCCTGTACTTTGTATCCTGTTTGGCAAATAGGAAACCAATTCAGTAAAAAATGTTTTTAGTCTGTGAAGCCTGCTGCAATCTACCCATTACTGTTAAAAAATGGGATTGGAGTTATTTTGTGATAGACTTGTATGCTTCATATATTTCAATTGTTATTTATTTTAAGGAATATTTTTAAACAGAGGCATAAAAGATTATATGCCATTACTTTAACAGCTAATCATGACACTGGCAATATTCATAAACATGTCCAACCAGCATTCCTACAAATAGTTTTCTAAGAGGCATTTAAGTAAGTTTGGACTGATTTTAAGAAATGATGGACATCTCCAGTTTCCTTTGTCACTCTACTTACTGTATCAGTGGGTGCTTTTAAGCACAAATTTCTGAAGTTAGTTAGCTATGAAACTAACAGAAAACATGAGTCATGGTATTTCTCATTATATAAGCTTTGTTTTCTTTTTCACCTTCTCTGTTTACTCACTGGGGGTGAGTTGGTAATGGTTTCTATTCAAAACACACCATGCTTCTTGCAATCTTACAATGAATTTTGCTAACAACACAAAGCTGGGAGGCATGGCTGATGCCCCAGAGGGCTGTGCTACCAGTCAGAGGGACCTCAACAAGCTGGAGAGTTGGGCCGCGAGGAACCTCATGAAGTTCAACAAGGACAAGTGCAGGGTCCTGCACCTAGGGAGGAATAACCCCAAGCAGCAGTACAGACTGGGGGCAGACCTGCTGGAGTGCAGCTCTGCAGAGATGGACCTGGGAGACCTGGTGGACAGCAGGCCGAGCATGAGTCAGCAACGTGCCCTTGTGGCCAAGAAGGCCAACGGTATCCTGAGGTGCATTCAGAAGAGTGTTGCCAGCGGGTCGGGGGAGGTGATCCTCCCCCTCTGCTCAGCCCTGGTGAGGCCATACCTGGAGTATTGTGTCCAGTTCTGGGCTTTGCAGTACCAGAGGGACATAGAACTACTGGAGCAAGTTCAGAGGAGGGCTGTGAAGATGATCAGAGGACTGGAGCACCTGTCATACCAGGACAGGCTGAAAGAACTAGGCCTGGTTAGCCTGGAAAAGAGAAGACTGAGCGGAGACCTCATCAATGTGTATAAATATCTGAGGGGAGGGTGTCAAAAGGATGGAGCCTGTCTCTTTTCAGTTGTGCCCAGCGACAGGAGGAGAGGCAACGGGCACAAACTGAAGCACACGAGGTTCCGGCTCAATATGAGGGGGCACTTCTTTACTGGGAGGGTGAAATAGCACTGGGACAGGTTGCCCAGAGAGGTTGTGCAGTCTCCTTCTCTGGACATATTCAAAACCCACCTGGATGTGATCCTGCGCAAGGTGCTCTAGGTGATTCTGCTCGGCAGGGGGGCTGGACTAGATGATCTTCAGAGGTCCCTTTCCACCTCGGCCAACTGTGATTCTGTGAAAATATGCATAGTTTAGAAGGACAAAATTTTAGGAAGTTGTGAGCTGTTATTTCCACCTCTTCCATGTTTTTTTTCTAAATGTTATAGAAAAGGAAATTTGAATTTCCCACTTGGGAAATTTGAATTTCATTTCCTGTGCATACCTTGTTTTTACATCTGTTAAGTGAGCATGAATCTTTCTCTGCCATCTGTGTAGGTCAAGAAACTATTTACATAAACATGACACCTTTTCAAATAATGCCGTAAGTTCCTCTGCAGGAGAGATATCTATGCCTTTACAGCCGCATCTTTGGGTTTCTCTAAAATTCATAAAACTTGAAGTACTGAGAAGTTTGGTGCTGTACATTTCAAATAAGTCCTTATTACTGGGAATAATTTTCATTTTTATACATCATGAACATCTTAAATAAACATTAAGGATCCATTTTTAAAGAGTTCCATTGCATTTCCTACCCCTTTTACATATTGCATAGGAATACTTTTTTTTTTTTTTTTTTTTAAAGTACCTATTAATTAAGACTACCAAAGGAAACTTAGAACTGTCTCCAGAACCCGTGTAACCTTTCTTTACTGTTGTCACAGGCAAGGAGGGGTAAACACCACAAGATATCCATTTAGCAAGTCTTTCTTTATATTAACATCATCAGAAAAACAGTCTGCATTACATATAAAGATCTTTCAAAGTGGTCTGACAGAAAGAGAAGTTTATGAGTTCCTTTGCTAAGCAAGGAAGATGCAGTAATTGAAAGTGCCCACGGGCTTGGAGATTTATTGTTAAGGGAAGCATGCTATAAACAAGAATAACATTAAAGATTTGACTGTAATAATTCAATCTATCTTACTTCACAAAACAACATTAAGTTTGCAAGTAGTAAGACCTTGTTTACAAATAATTTGCAGCCTTCATGATGTAAGCAGCCTTCAAAGCCTCCCAGATGAAATAATTTTTATAAAATATATGATATTACAACTGATATTATGATATTACAACTAGTCACAAGTGTGTAGTTTGAGCTCAGTATGTTTTTCACCGAAATGGGTTCAACCTCTGTACACTTATTCATGTAGGAATAAGAAGGGTAAAACAACAAAGCAGAGTAGACTTCCTTTGTGACTAGACAAACAAACCCAGGTGCTGTTACTGGATTGAGAGCTGTAAAGTGGCAGATTCCAATGAACTTCAAGATGACTAGATTTAGAGGCAGCAGTCATTTCATCCTGCACTAAATTCTTCAATGTATCTGTATAACTCCAGTTTCTGTAAAGTAGGTTGTCTTCTTTCTAAAGCACATGGGAGTCCAACTCATAGCCACCCAGCTGGGTAGGGCATACCAATACATGCACACAGACTCTCCTCTTAGCTGAGCAAGTATCATCTCTCAGCAAGTGATTGTTGCTTTGATAAAACAGCAGTAGAATCATAGAATTATACAAAACAAAAAAATACATTAAAGTAATTTGGCTAGAAAGGGAAAGCATGCAGTCATGAAAGAATGGGATCACAGCAATGTATATTTTAAAGAATATTGGCTTTCCTTGTCCAGCACTTCTCTCTGCTATATCCCAAATATTGAAAAATAGCACTATACTTGCAAAATGAAAAATACATATTACTGTAAGGCCGCATTTCTTTTCTCTGGCATAAAAGGTGTTTCCTTCTAGACACAGCATTCATCTTAAATTGATCCTAAGGGAAGAAGAGGGTAGGTAGGACAGCTCACTTAGCAAAACATTACATACTAAATATTCAGATCCTTTACACAGTGTGATAGAAGGGCTATCTTCTGCCCCTTCTTTCCCTTTCCTACTGCTTCTGGCACTATAATCAAAGAGCACAGCTGCCTGCCATTCAGGGCATAGATATATCTACATAGCAGGTCAGCACAATCATTGAAATGTAGGCATTTATTCTGACAGAGTGACAGATGTTACTTCTGTCCCAGAGCACAAGATTAACATCTTTACCAGAGACATTTGATTTCATAGGTTGTAATTTTTACAGAAAGATCACTGATCGGTTCTTTGAACACACAGAGAACTCCACAAAAATATCTAGATACAGTGCAAAATTTGTCTTGGATCAGACAAGGCAAGGAGAAGATCAGATAACCCACTTGATGTTACACAGAAGCATATGCTGCTCTAGAGGAATTAGAAACTCTTTGGGCCTTAAGGACAAAATTGTTAAGACAGTACTTAACTGACAGAGTTCTTTTTGCTATTACCTTTTAAGATAGTTGTTGTTACATAGCTACTATCATCACAATCTGCCATATTCAGAACTGCAGTTGGTACAAAGAAAAGTAAAGCATGTAAGTTTTCTGTATGTGAAAAAAATGAAAGCAGATATTTAATAATATATTGAATATTTAGAGTCATGAGAACATATAGTTTAATTAAATAAATATGAAGATATTATTTAGAAAATTATTTTTATGGTTCTTAATATCTTATCTGTCTCTTCTCTGATATTCTTGCTTAAAAAGCTCATTTATTCATCTACTAAGTATTCCAGTTGTTCAGCAAATGAAAAGTACTCTCAATTCTGGTGCTTTTAGTATGCAGAGGTAGTTACTGAGACTGTGTACTAAATAGCCTTTCATACCTCAAAAGCACATTACAATAGTGATAGATGGATGCACATGCTGGTGTGAGAGAAAAAAAGAATGAACTAAAGACTTCTCTGTTATCATAGTGATTTCTTTCTTAAGACCCAAAGAAAAAAAGATTTGATCTATCTGTAGTAGAGAGGGTGACAATTAAAAGAAAAGTCTACACCAATCATCTATTGATTCACAGCTATGCAGCAGTCTTTATCACTGACCAAGAAGTACTGAAAAATGTAGTTTTAGTTGCCTAACAAGGATGAACAATCACTAGAAAAAATTTAATTTCCTCCTTTGTGTATAATAATGCCAAAGGCCATAAATACTTCTCTGATGGAGACCAAGAGAGACAGACAGATATGCTCTTTTAATGCAGAAACACAAATACACTTTCCACCTTTTAACTAATTCAATTCACATTATGTCTGTGAAATATTAGAACAAATTTTATAAAAAGACAAATTAGAGCTTAAAGAAATTCACATTCTTAAGAGCTTGAAGTAGAATGGTAAATTTCTACTAAGCTTTTACAGAATTGGGCAGTAGATTGGTCTTCAGCTCACACACTGATGAACTGTTGGAAGCAAGATTGAAATGGTTATACTTAAGAAACCTTTCAGCAGTGTGTGTTTATTGATATAATTCATTACTGTGGGAATCAACACAACCAGTCACCAGAAAGTAGTCCAAGACTGGTATTGTCCATTAGAACCATTTAGAACTTTAATGGTGATGCAGTGAAAACTCAATAACCAAAGTTATTGAGCAGGTATTCTTTATTACAGCGCTGGGTGTGGGAGGGGTCGCTCCACCAAACACACACACCAATGGTGCTGGCAATGTAATTACATTATTGGGATATATACATATTCATTTAATTTCCTGTAAATCTCTTGCATATTCATCAGGTCTCTGAAGAATCATTAACATAGGTTCCCTATCCTATTTGCATATATACATACTGGAGTCCTTGTGTGGTTGTCTGGCCTACTCTGGTCGTCTTTTGATGAAGGCCAGAAGTCTTCCTCACTGCTGAATTTATGACCTTTCCCTTCTTTCTCAGACTTCAGCAGTCAAGCCAGTTCTTGCTGGTTCCATTACCTATGCATACAGACTTTTACTCCCTTATTTTTGGGGTCAATAACATACAATTGTGCTAGCTAAGACCTACATAATCAACAACCTTTATCTTGCTCTCTCTCAATGAAGTTTAATTCCTTTAATTATATAAAAGGATTTGTTAAAATTAAAGCAACATAATTTTGTCCTTCCTGTACTCTGAAATCAAGCATTCTTGCTGTATATTTATTTAATATTCAAGAGAACCCACAAAACTTCTTTCATCATATTTCTGTTCTCCCTCTCTGTCACTCACTAGCTAAAAGAGTTTTGACTTTCTAATCTTCATATACAAAGTAGTTCTTACAGCAGTTACATTGCAAAAGGCTTTAAAGTTTAAAAGCAGTGTATACTGGCCCTCATGGCATATCAAGGCATGAGAGAAACAAATTGAGGAGGTGAAATAGAGCTCATCTGGGAAGACTGCTTCTTTTTGGTCTAAACCCTAGAGATTAGACCAGTTTTATAACCTGGAAGAACTGGTACCAGTGTACTATTGGGCTTTCAAGTCAGATCTTCTCTCACTCCATATACTCCTTGTTCCTTACTTTAACAAACTCAAAATTTAGTCAAGACACTCAAAATTTCTCAGCAGAGCTACACAAAAAGTTTGCAAAAAAAAAAAAAACTTTCCGGCAAAAATCACAAGATTGTCTGAACATAGTTTCAGATATTCACTGCAGAGAGAACACAAAAGCCAAAGCTACAGAATAAAAAGAGAATGCAAAAGCCAAAGCTCTCTTTTCACCATTTGAGGTATGAAATGTTCAAGACTTAAGTAGGCAGAGAAGAGGAAGATTTGAAAATGAAGCAACATGTGCAAGAAAGCTATCTTGAAGGCAATTGTTGCTACTTGTAGTGTTTGGTGAACATGTGAGCTCTGCTTCCCATCTTTCTGCAGTGGATAAGCATATTTTTTAATGCTGTTGACAATGGACGTATTACCAGCTGTCAAGAAATCAATTACTGAGGCCTTAACTGACAGTCAATTAGACTCCCTATGAACAGTGATCGTGTTTTACTCTGAAGATAGTGTAGTAAGAAAATGAAACATATGGTAAAGTCAATTATGATTTTTTTCTCAAAATGGTTGTATTTAACTATTGATCTGTTGGGTTCCAGTTTACTTTAACTGGTGTGCAATATTGTAAGATATTATATTTAGGCTTTCTATTTTAACTTCTTATATCCTGTTTAAACAGCAGAGAAATTAACATACTGTTATTCAAAAAGATATATATATATATATCTCAGTAAAATTTATGGCACAAATGAACACTTCACAAGGCTGCAGAATTATCAATAAAGAGATTATAGTTTTATCATGACCTTAAGGCAAGATGAGTGATTTCTCTTACTTTCACTCTTCAGTGAAGTTACTGCTCTTAGAACCAGGCATATTGGAAATGGTGTTCTAAAGCCTTTTCTAAAAGAATTCTTCTGCCTTTATGAAATAACACAAGCATAAGTTATATCATTTTAGGTAGTAGGTATCAGCTCAAGAGCATAGTGTTATCTTAAGTACTGAGCTGTGTGCATCTCTGCCTGTTGTGCTTGCATACTCGCATGTGCATAAAATATGAATTGATTGCAGATGTAGTACAGTATGATGTACATTGGATTAGTGTTCTTAATCTATTCATAACTTTTTGTACAAATACAACTAAACTCAAAAATAGTAAAAATGACTTATTTCAGCCAAATATAGACTGTGTTCCTATCCTTACTTGCGGGTATTAAGATAATGTCTTGTTTTCTTATTTTCTCTGTATTAGAAATTTGAAAAAATATTTTTGAAACACTAAATACATTCAAACAAGGATGAAGATGTCTGAAGAAGACAAGCGAGATTATAATTTTTCTTCTCAATTTTGCCATTGACCTGCTATTGCAATATTGGCCACACCACTGCGTTAGTGTCTAGAGGTTTAATTTCAGACCCTTTAAAGGGAATTCCCTGTGACAGGAGAATGGATGTATCTTGCAATCAAAAAGATTCTTGTAATTCTTACATTGAAAGTTAAGAATCTAAAATGCCTAATCTAATTGGTTTTAAAATTATATGAAATCTTAATGCTCTGTTTTCCCTTATAACCCTAGACAGTAGTAATCTTTTATTATTATTATTATTTATTATTATTTATCTCCAAAACATAAAACCCTCCAAAAAGGGGGTAGTAAAAATGCTACAAGTCCTATTAATGTCAGAAATTAATACCTAATGGCTTTTAGTTACAACTTTAAAGAAAACAAAAAAAAAGGGCAAAATTGAATTGATACGAAAGTATTTGTTTTCTCATCCCACGAACTTTTTAAGACAGATGCATACTAAAGCCAACAACCTGGATTCACCCATCAAGTCTGGATTTGTTTAGATAATTAATAACTTCTTCAGAAAACTCTCTCTTTTCCATATAACAAAATAACTAAATAGCAAACTTACTTCATTGTTATACCACCATCCAACTATACTTTTGGATTAAACATATGTAGTATAAATGATGAGCTAATTCAATCTGTGAACACTTTGTTTCCACACTAAGAAAATGACGTATGATGAAAGTTGAGGGAAACAAAAGTTTCCTTCTGTCCCTGCCTTCCCTCTTCTCCAGGAGACAGAAACAGCAAGGCACTCCAAACTTCAGAGATTTGCTTCTCCTCAGTCGGCATTGCTTCTAATGGGTAAAAGCCAGAACTAGTAGGTGTCAGATCCATCCAATTAAAACCCTGCCTGTTGATGCAATCAATTAAGATATCCAAGTCAGTTGTGATGATACACCATTTTATCTTTTGTGTGCATGTATACTTTTTGGGGGAAATAAACTGAAATCTTGAAAGAGATTTAGGGTTCCCAAACTGATAGACTGATGAACCACTAAGTCACTTCACTCTAGGTTTTTAAGAAAAAGTGGTAAAATTCAGAGGCCACTGACACAGCACCTTTATAACAACTGCTTTCCATGACTTACACTTTAGCCTGGATTTCATTCAGAGATGTAAGAAGCCAAAAATGGGCAAATACAGTACCAAAAGAGTATTTTAAGGTGAACTGAAAGCAATGCCAAAAGTGATAATATCTAATTCCACTCTTGTGGCTTTTATCTGTAGATCTCTAAGTACTAGCGATATTCCACCAACTAAGTGCTCTATATTCAGCTCAGGAGGAGGTCAAGGGCAGAACTCCCATGGACTTTAAAAGTTTGCTGGAATAAGACAGAAGTATCAAAACATATTACTGCAGCTTCTGTCTAACATATTATTTGGGGGGCCAAAGGAGCAGTAAACCATCAACCACTGACTTGATAATTGCATTTATAATGAAAATGTGTGCCCCTTTTGTGTCATTTCTACTGTAAAACAGCATGCTAGTACCCACTAGTGAACAGTGTACTCAGCAGAAGAATAACTAATAGGTGAAATAAAAATTATGTCCCTGATGTTTTTTTTTTTGTTTTTTTTTTTTTTTAATGTATTAAAAAGTGATAAGGGGCAAAGGGCAAATATTCAGCAATCAGCAAGCAACCAATGGGGGAGTGGGGTGGGGAGATGCAAAATATGGTGATTCAGTAAGTAAGGACCATTAAAAATCTTAGTGCAGACCTTCTCTGAAATCTTCTCCCACTTGTCATAAAAGTACTGAAACATATCATCCTTCACTTTGATTGAAGCTAGTCTCTTCTCCAGATGTTAAGGCTGTTCTGTTATCTGTTACTATGTCGTATATATTCCTGCAAATATACTGTCAAAAAGACATACTTGCAGGTTGACAGCTAAGATATTAAAAGGCAATTCCAGTTACAGCTGGCCAAATTTTTGATTAGCTTTTCAGTAAACAAAGGGCATTATTACTGACAGTAGGTGATTTCAGGCAAGATAGGTGTATGCCATGGCACAACTTTCAAGTCTCAGTTGTTATGGTATTTTAAGAGAGAGCTTGAGCACCCCTAAGAACCTTGTTGTCAGGCTTAGAGACAAGGGTGATTATTCAATGTACTAAAACTCCTTATTTTTACAAAATTTCTAAATTGTACTCCTCTTTGACATTGAACATATTGAAATACTTCTAAATACAATCGAAAAATTGTTGCTTGGCAAACCTAGCTGAAATAGGGTATCATTTGGGGGCTTTATAATATTTCTAATCTTTTACAAAGGTTGGCTGAAAAAAAAAAAAGTACACAGAAAAAATGACAATTATTTCTTCTATAAAAGGAATGACATAATACAGACAAATGGATTTTGCAGGAGAATTGCCAATTATACTTGGCCTTGTTCAAAAGGTTAATGATGAAATATATCTGGCTTATATTTCAAGAAGAAAACCAGCAGTAAGACAAAATTATTCATGGTGAATTGAGTGAAAATGTTTCCTTTGGTCTTTCTTTAGCTTTTGCTAATGATCAGGAACTAAAAAATGCTTTCTGCTGTTGAAACTGGTATGCTTAATCTTCTAAATTGAATTTAAATATCTTAAGACAGAATCCATTTTTTTTTCTTTATCATCTGCTACTTATGTACTTCTAATGATGTAAACAGAAATGAAGGACATGGCAATGACCCTCATTAATCCAATAATACTTTGTGACTAGACCAGGTCATGGGAATATTTACAATAAAAAACATCATTTGCTCTACATGTTTGTTTGGGCAAAAGCAGTTAAAAGAGAACACTTTATACAAATCTAAATGAAACATCTCCTGGTAAACAAATTGTTAAAAATATCTGCACCATTAGTTATGGAAAAGTTATGGTGTTTTGTGAGGCTGATAATGAGCAGAATAGAAACGGGTAAAAACCCTCCTCCTATCCAGTAGATGGAAATAATCTATAAAATATTTTGAGGAGTTAGCCAACCCAGACTTCGGTGCACCCCTAAAAGAAAACAGACATGCACAAGATGAAATACACAACCATTAAGTCTTTTTTAACTTCTAGGAAAAAAAAAAAAAAAAAAAAAAGACAAGCAAATATGAGATATCATTTTAACATGCAGCCTATTCTTCATTGTATTTGCATTTCTTATTTTTGCTGTTCCTTCTATTAGGAGAGCTGTCTGGTGACAACTCCCAGAGAGAGACTTGGACACATCCAGCACACACATACACTACCATGTAAACTTGGCTAACCCAGGTAATAAGGCCAAGATGCTGTTCAGGGGCAAGACAGCTGCTCTAGAAAGCCCGAGCACAAAACTGAGGAAGTCATTGAAAGAATCATGATGCTTCAGTATGACAATAAGAAATACGTGAAATAGAATAATTATGTTGAAAAACAAATTTTTAAAAATTACGTTGTACAGTTCTTTTGTATCTGAATAGAGTACCACAAGAAAAAAAAAGCAAAATATTTCCCTGTGTCCATTCACATACATGAACTGCTGTTAATACTAAAGGTAATTATACACAAAATCCTTTGTATTCTGACAGAATTTTTCATTTTAGAATAGAATTGGTATCACTTCTAGTCTGCAAAAGTATAATTTATAATTTAATAATGAGTTCACATGTATAATACAATAAGTTTATTGAAAATATAATGTTTTATTGTTATATAAGGCACACATGTTCAACTCTCTCATATGAAGAGCTTCTCTCCAGTAAGTTTAAAAAGAAGTGAAGGAGGAACCTAATAGGGAATTGCTATCACAAGAGGCACTAGTCTCAGTAAGAATCAAATGGGTTTAGCCTATTTTAACCAGCACTTTCAATCTTACAAACCTTGTTGTCAGAAGTCTTTCAGGGTTTGAATTGCTGAGAATATATCCCCGTGGAAATCAAATGCCTACATCTCAAGTTGAATAATTAAAAAAAATCTAGCTATTTTTAGAGGCTCTGGCTTCTAGTAGGTACCAATCTGGAGAACAACTGTTCGAAGACGTAAAGCAATTTTATATTTGCATTAATTTCATAAACAAAACAGCACTGTTACACAGTTACATGGTGTATTTCCTCCTTTCCCCCCATTAGATTTCACTTACATTTTGAAATGATAGATCAATCTCTTTGATAAGTATACATGCATGGCCAGACTGCTGCAGCAAAATATATCCTTATCATGAATAGTGCCCAGGACAAAATGTTGTTGTTGTTGAGTGAGGTTTTTTGACTGAACAAAACCACCCCTATACCATGATATGAAACTCAGAACTCAGGGAGTGATGGATAAGCAGAGAGCAAAAATTCAAAAGGGATTTTGACACAAAAATGTGTGAAAAAAAACCCAACACTTTAAGAATGAAAGCTTTTAACAATGAAACAAATAAAGCCATTCTATAGATCTGCATTTGGGAATGAACTGAGATTTCCTCCAGGTCACACCACCATCTAAGAATATTCCATGGGTAACTTGCTTCATCTGAACACAAGGAAAAGCTATTGCTCACTTTGACCTGTCAGCCCAATTGACATCAAAGTTGTCAAGAAAAATAAGAAAGGGTGAACAGGAAAGCAAAGGACAAATATAAAGTAACAAAAGGGAAGACCTGGAAAGAAAATGTCTTGCCATAAAGAACCTCTTTGCTTAGGTCACGGACTCATATCACATTCTCATGATAGTTGTTAATAAATATCTGTTAACCTCATACAGAAATGAACATACTAAGGATAGTCAATATTAACTGTTGAAATAGAGCACACTAATGCAAAAATAAAGATTGTATAATGATTAAAGAATACCACTGATGATAAACTGAATATAGATGTGGGGAGCCATGAGATCCTGAATGTTAATACTAACTGTGAGAGTTTATTAGGTGACCTTGGCAAGTTGCTTGACCTAAGTTCCTTAGACCTATGTAGAATATGAAATAATGTTTATAAATTTGTATATGCAGCAGCCTACCTACAGCTACTACAAATCTAATTTTTCTGACATCATCTGTTTGTATACCCAATGTGCTTTCCAGATGTAATTTTGGTAAATAGGCTCAGGTATTTCACGATTCAGATCTTTCCTACAGCCAAACAGAGTAACATAAAGAGCTATGTGAAGTGGCAGGGTTGATAGTCACAGGAGGCCACTGACCGAGTTTGCTCTATTTTTTACCATCAGCAGTATGACAGCCCTATGAATACCTGTTTATTCATATTGATGAATTCAGGTTAGATTCACGGATAACTCGTTAAAATATTGCATGTGCCAAAGGAAGGGAAGAATATCATGAAAATCTGTTGATTAATTTTGTTTAGTAGAGAAGAATTTTGTAGAGAAGTTGTGTTTCAGGCTTACAACTGATGAGGCTTACTGTGAATGATGTTCGAAAGTTGCATGCAATTTATCCTATTTCCACTACAGTAGAAGTGCAGTTTACAAACCATTTCAAAGGCATTACACAACAATCAAGTATTTATATATATATATTATTATTTTCAAATGGATAGAATGATTCAAGAAGAATCAGCAATCCACTCTAAAACCAGATGAGAACTCACAAGAGTCTGACTCATGGCATGGCTGCATGACAGACTCTTCATTAAGTAGCTTATAGGACACTGCAATCACCTGGTTCATTTTCAATCAGCAGGGAATTTTGCAGGTTAGTTTCAGCTGCCACTTTTGGCTGCTGTAGAGAAAGCAGGAGTAGCAAGAGATATTTTAAACACATGCTGGTGGGAAAGGAAAAAAAAGAGTAGAAGAAAATCTGTGCATACTACATAATTATAATGTCAAATCATAAAAGTTCGTGATCCAGGAAACTACTATGAGTTCCTATTTAGAAAATTTACCTTGGAGAATTGAAATGTACTCCGCAATATATCCTTGGCTCAATAATGTTGCTAAAAATAACTGATAAAACTAGCAAGAGTTATTATTAATCTGAATTTCTTATTTTGCAATCTAGTTTTACTGAAAATGAACCCAGAAATCCTAGAAGTTCTCCAACAGAGCATGCTGATCAAAGTTATTTAGGAACAGCTTTGATTTATGTCTAACAAGGTATTTTGAAGTATGTTATATTACAACAAACTTCAGTTTTGTGAATTGGTCTAATGTCACATTATCTAAATTATCTGTTGTTGTTATTATTAGTTGATACTGAAAACAGCATGTTGGCAAATGCATCTTTCTTCTTCCAAACTAACATTAGGACATACCACATATTCTATAACAATATGTAAAATATTGTTTTAAAATCCCAAGTGAAACAACAATTTGGAATACAAAAAGATGAAAGATTAGGATTTTTTTACAGTGTTTTAGAGATCAGTAATGCTAAGAACAACAAATAAATTATTCTTGTTAGCTTGTTTGATTTCCCAAGAGAACTGAAGAAATACTTATTAAGGGAATGTCATGATGACAGCCAACACTGAAATCAAAAGAATCACCAATTCAGCCCTCATATTTGGGAGCTTTGAATGCTATAAACTAGTATTTTCTTTGGTGATCTCCCACTTTGAATAGCCTGTATCAGATATAACAAATCTTTAAGTTGTTAAAATACCTTAAATGACACTATATTCTTATTATAGTTCTTTACATAATTATTCTTTCTGCAGGGGAAATACAGTGCACTATGAAAAACATACTCAGGAAAAAGTCATTACACAATTACTCATAGAGTACTCTGGAGCCAAATCCACAAAACTGTGCAAATAAGTGACTTCCTCAGCATACTTCTGTGAAGGAAGGTTATCCTAAGTGAGCTTTCAATTTTACAGTCAAATCTCCTTGGTTGTGGAGGCAGAGAGTACATTTCATAGAATTTACAAGCACTTACCACGTAAACAGATTAACTTTGTAGAGGCATTGGAAATACTGTTATTCCTTTGTTAGTTTTTTGCCTCTGACTGCAGTCTTGTTTATTTGCTTTGTAAGAAGCAGAAGCGAGTTCAAATCAGTTTCCCAAAACTCAACCCGTCAAAACCCAGAGAACATTGGACTTCAAAATGGTGAAATATATGCTAACAGTGGGAAGAATTTCAGTATTGCTTCTTTGTCCTCTTGATCCTAAACAGCTTTAAGTTTTTGGAAGATGGAAATAACTTACAAAACAAACAAAATAAACCAACACGACCACCAACAAAATACACATACAGCTCACATATTGTGTGAAGATAGTTATGTAATAAATTCATGTGCTATTGGATCATTCATGCCTTTTAAGACAGACCAAAGTGAGTTTACTTGTATGAGGACAATTTGGAGGACAGTGAAAAGAAATGAAATTGCTTGCTGCAAGGCAGATAGAAGAGCGATCTTTGTAGCCCACTGCACAAGACTCCTTTGTAAAAGGCAGTTCAGTGCAGATGGAAGACATGCAACTTCCCATAATGACCTTGCCTGCTTTGCCAATTTATGTAATTCTGGGAAAAGCTGTCTTTTATCGTCTATGCGTGCAGTTGGGGTCCCAGTCTTTGGTGTGGCTTCTAGAGGCTCTTACAATAGAGACAATAATAATATTGAGCTCTTAACTTGAGGAACAATCCTGTGGAAGCAAAGACTAGCTCTTACTCAGGCTTTTAACAGGTGGAAAATACTCCTCTGAAGGGTCTGTGAACATAGTGCTTAACTTTAAATAAATGTCGATGCTGCTAATAGCTAAATATCATTGCCCTGAGCCAGCAGGTTTTGATTCAGTTCTGTATATTCCTTACAGTTATTTGCCCCCTAGTTGTGCTTGTTTTCTTTTGAAGAATAATTAAGATTTAATGGCTTTTTTTTCCCTTTCTTTCTTTCTTTCTTTCTTTCTTTTTTTTTTATTATTATTCTTTTATAATTTCTTTTTTTTCCTGCTTGCTTTCTTGTTGCCTACTGTGCTGATTGCTTGTGTCTGATCCTGGTCATTACAAGAACTGTACGGTAATTGCCTATCTGGTGACTCATTAATGAAGGTCCCCAGAGAGATGAGAAGCTGTTCTTTTGAAGTTCATCATGTTTGCTGTTGGCCTTCTAGTTTAATCTATACATTCAGGACATCTTAATCAATTATTGGAAACTCCTTTTTTTTCTAAGGATATAGACACCTTGTAAACAAAGACCTTTATCTCTGCTAACAACATGACTTACTTCTGATAAATCAAAACATTATACACACAGACACTCTTTTCATCTTTGAAAAGCCAGAATGGTTCAGAAAAAGAAAACCAAAACATTCTGGTACAAACAGGTGTTTTGGATCAGGGAATTACCTCCAAAATACATCATTTCATACATCTCAAATTCAGCAACATATTGCAACAAAAAGCTCTGTTCATGAAAACATATTTTCCAACTCTCAGAAGCTTTTTTTTTTAAAAAAAAAAAAAATAACAGAGCTTTGTAAGACAAAGAATTACATTTTAGTATTTTCTGTGAAATATGATTGATGCTGCTTAAAAATTATCATAATGCTTGGCACAAAGTCAACGAAAAGCTTCCAGCTATTTATTTCCAGGCATCTCATCTGCTCTTGCAGACAATCTACAACTTGTGCTTTAACTCACCCCTAGCCCACTGTGACCTAGGAATGAGAACTCCCAGATGCTCACCTGGCCTTATATAGCCCAGCAATATTAACACACAATGTCTTCAGAACACCTTAGCAGTTACCTGGTGAATGGATTTTTGAGAGACCTATTCATATTTCACCAGAAGTTTATCAAGATCTTTTCCAACACATTGTGGTTTTGACAAATGAACCTGACAGGGGAAAGACTGCTTCAACAGAACATTCCTGTGACTGTAGCATTGGAAATACTCAGTTCAGACAATTAGATTTTTGTTTTGTTGGTTTGCATGTTAAACCTCATTAGGGTAGCTTTTCGCCAGCAGTGAAGGGTGCAATGAAGGTGATTAACTGCTTTGTTTTTGTTATCCGTGTAATTTAAGCAATTGTTTTTCTGAAGTTGTGCTGTCCTTACAAGACAGCTGTCAGCCTGCATGGGTGGTCCATTATTTGTATTTACAAGTCTGCTTCGTTGTCTCTGTTTATCTACATGTAATTTCATAGGAAAGGAAAGAGCTGTGAGCAAAGCAAGTCTCCAGAAGAACTCTGAAAGTGAGGGAAGGGAGGATCTCTCACTGCCAACAGACACAAATATGTGCTAGAAGTGTCACCAATACCTCAGGACTTGAAAGATCCATACAAAAAAGTTTCTCTGACTGTCTAAGGAGAACATCAGGGAAAGATGGATCCCTCACGATCTAAGGCTTGATGAGGGGGGCAAAGGAGCACAACAGCACTACTACCTATTTACATACAGTCAGATATTGCAGAGCACTACTCTAACAGTTCTTATCAGCACAAGAAATCAGATTTAAAAAATCAAACAGTTTTGTTTTGTGCATAGTCATTGCTATCCTGGATATTCCAGTTTACTAAAATGAGAACTCACAAGTTTTATTTATTTATTTATTTATTTTTCGTAACCGTTTAAGGAATCATGGGAAAGGCAACAGTACACATGAAAATAGTCCCTAACACTTAACATCACTTGTCTTAACAACAATATAGGGTGGTTTTTTTTTTTTTTTTTTTTTTTTTTTTGCCCCACTGGTGGATGAAAGTAAAGTTCACGTTACCCTCTCCTGCTAAAAGCAAAAAGAAGCAGCTAACAGGTGTGGTTGGAATTGCATTGTCACCCAGCGACTGTTATGTTTGTTTCTTAGCACACTATCACTGAGTTTGGATTTAACTTGTTTAATCTCTCTCCCTGTGGAGTGATACAACATTTAGTACCTCTTGAAATGCCATCACCAAACTGAAGAGATCCCTGGATGGTAGCACCAGTGTATTCCTGGCTCTGTGGACTTTGAATGAAGATGCACAATTGAACAATATTTCTGCAACTGGAAACCCACATTCCAAAATATTTTAAAAACAAATGTTGACCATGAAAAATCCATGCTGCCAAAGACTTGATAGTCCTTCTTACTCATGAGATTGAAACACATATCTAAGGTATATGGTAGAGCACAATATTTATTTTTATTTAATTGAACCAGTAGCAAATCTTACCCCTGTACATCATTGTATATATGATACTAAGAATACTATTCAACTTCTTTCAGAGAAGTTCAATTACAGAATCTTCATTTGCGACATAAAACTGTACTATGCATTCGTTGTAAAGTATTTCAGTAGCAAGGGGATGGAATTATTTATTGTCTCTTTTACATATTACCATGGTAATCTGTTGTTTTAAACCATTCATATTTTAACCAGTTGCCAATCATATGCTTTTCTAACTTCTTTACTTACATTTGATGTGAAATGATTGAGAAATGTTTGGAGTTTTACTTAAGAGCTGATTAAAATAAGCACTATTTGAAAGAGAATTACTAGGGCATCAGGAATCTATTAAATGAGCTGGAAAAATCCTGCAGAGTATAATATATGCATGTGATTAAGAGCTCTACACTGATAGGGTTTCCTTTCCCTACCGTCTGTTATAAAGGCATTAGGAAAGTTGCATCAATTAAGATGCTAGGCCTGAATATAAAAGTACTCAGTTTTTCAGGGAGAGCACAAATAAAGGACAATGTGAAATGTCAATCTCACTTTGTATAACCTTCCTCATGAACAAAACCTAATGATTTGCACAAATTTTCTTGACAAATCTTTTGAAAGCTATTCAACGAGCATCCTGTAGAATGGCCACCAATTAGTATAAAGAATAATTTTAAGTTTTGTTGAAGAGTTTCTTGTGCCTGGTCATATTTATCAGTCCACTTAGACTAGGCATTACCACTGGCCTTTATTACAGAGGCCTCAAATACTTTTTTGGACAAATGAACTCATTCAAATTTGACAGTTAAACTACCAAAACTCAAGTAAATTTTCCTTGCCACTTGTATAGAGGAATTAATTATATGTAATGTATTTTTTTCATAAAATACAGGGAGTAATCCAATACAATCTGCTGTCCAAAGTTGCACAACTTTTCATCAATTATTTAAAACCCACACAGTTAAATAAAATTTGTCTATTGCCCAATTTTGATCTCACGTCTTAAATATTTTACAATGTTAAGTAAGTTTCAGTATTACTGATACTTTCTGGTTTTATGTATTAATTTTTTTTCAGGGTGAAAGTAACCTCATGCTACCTGGAGATCACACTCAAATAGTCTTTGATGGAGAAGCCAAATCATTTCACAAATTGGTGAAAAGTTAAGGGGTTTGTCACACACTTGTATTTGCAGCCATGTAATACCAACCATTCCTTCATTGATCCTTCTCCCCTGAACGTGTCCTGTGTAAAACACATCTCTCCCAAATTAATGTAAGAAATGTAAGAAATCCCCCCCACACACATCTCCTGGCTCTCTTCACCTCTGCTAGTTGTATTCTTTAAATACCTGTTTTGCTCCAGCTGAACTTCACCTTCACAGAGAAGATGCCGCACTGCAAAGTGTCATATGCAACACGGGGTGGGTCACTTCATAAGATGTCATCTGGTCACCTCCTCCATCCAGCATCTGACTTTTTCTCCAAAAAGGATCTGTAAGCCTTAGGAACACAAACACAGACTTCGCATGAGGTTTTGTCCAATAAACAAAACATGAACTGCCAAAGAAATTTACACTAAGATCACCTTTCCAATTATTAATCACAGAATGCTGAAGAAATGTAAAAGCAGATTTAATTGAGGGACATATAGCAACTCTTATTGATAATTTATCAATAATTATTCCACTAGGATAATTTTGTAGATGTTTTAGTTTGTTCTGAATGAAAATATCTCTACCCCATTCATCCTTACATTATTTTACATCTACTGAAACTGACATTAGGTAAAATAAATAAATATAAAGCCAATCACACAGCTTTTTTTTTTTTTTATGGCTAATGAACAACAGCCATTTACAGACTCTCATATCACTAAAACACTAACATCATCCAAGTTCATAGATATTGCAATTAAGATTATGTAGTGAGAAGGCTGAAAACTGGTCCTGGTGGCTTCTTTTTTAAATGGGTAGTGAGAAACAAATCATTTGGGAACTACACATGAGGTTATGGTACGATTTTGTAGATCTGTTTTTGTTTGTTTGTTTGTTTGTTTGTTGTTTTTTTTTTTTGGCTGAGGCTGCAGCTAATCTAGGCTATGAAAACATTAAATATCAAATATTCGTGCGAACAAAATTCACAGTTTATGAACGTTATGTATGGCTTGAAATTTACTCTATTTAACATGCATTATTATATGCAACGCTACTGTTCATTTGCTCACGTGTATCAAAACTCATGCCCATGCTAGAATGAATCAAGGTGTGGTCATTATATTAAGCAGCATACAGCCTTAAGACAACAAGTAAAACTTGGGTTAAAATAAAATGTGATTGAAACACAATGAGATTTTTTTTTGGTTTCATGATGTGCCCTGATACCCTTTAAATTTTTGATGTGAAGAGATGCTCATTTGATGTCTACACCAGAATACAGTTTGCCCGAGGAGGATGGGATGTGGCCTTTCCCTGTTTCACTACCAGGTCTTCTAAGGATGATGAGTGCTCTTATTATTACAACATAAAGAAGGAAGTGTTTCTAAGGTTAGAATCAGGTGAAAACCTAAGTACTGATGATGATTTGGTCAAGTTTGCCATTTTCACATTCCAGTATTAGATTATTTTTGTCCGGATCCTAAGGGTAACATCTAGGGGAAGATTTGTTGTCTATTCTTACAGTACATAGATGTTTAATGAGTACTTGATGATTCATCTAGAGTATAAAATTTCAGCTGAGAGCCTGGCGTTATTATTCAAGCCCATTTCGCAGTCAGACAGCTCCCACTCTTCTATAAAGTATTTTTTTCACTCTGTGAAAAACAAGGCCTTGGAGGCAAGTCAGGAGCTACAAAATGGCATATTGAATTTACTGGCTTTATCTTGAACAATATGGCAGAAATATTTCAGTGATGCAAGATCTAATCTATAAATAACAAGGAAACACAGTAAAAGACTGTGCTGACAGATTGTTGCAATCCCCAGTGGTTTGAATGGGAGTTTCCTAGACAGAATTCCTAAAGGGTTACAGTTTCAAGTGGAGGTGAGCCAAATAAAAATAAAAACAGGGAATCTAAAATGTCACTGCATAAAGAAATCATCTGATAATGCAAGAGAACAACATTCAATCACTGTTCAGCTTTTCACAATTCCAAATATTTTAATGTCTTGAAAGAAATTAATTTTGTCTCCTTTCTTTCTCCCATTTCTCCCTCCTTCTTTTTTTTTTTTTTTTTTTTTTTTTTTTTAAGGGGAGTACATTGTAAGCATTTCACATTGCATTTTCACTTCAAGACAGCAGCAGGAAAATACAAGCACTGTACAAAAGAGTAGCCCAAAATGAAGAGAGCCAAATGAGCCATCAGAGCATGAAATTCCCCATTCTCCTCCCCAATCTGTTGATCATGATTTTCTAACTTCTCATCTTGCTCTGCTTTGCTTGGCAGCTGCAAAAATTCTTTGCCCTAGCCAAAAGTTTAATCTAAAAGGTTCTTTTCAGCACTGATGCCAGTGCAGATCTGCAGAGCCCTGCTCAGAGAGGGTACAAGCTGCGGAGCTGGCACCTTGCTGCAGCCTGTCAGTCTTGACAGTTTGAGTCCTCTCCTCAACTTGGACAAGTACTTGAGAGCCTGACACAGCAGGGTCTAAGGTAGCTGTGTGCACACGTAGCTCTGAATGCAGCTCACTATCGAGAAAAGATGGAGAGCGAAATATATGTATATACATATATATATATATTTTCAAACTCAACCCTTCCTTTATCTATCTATCTAGAAGCCAAGCAAGCTGCATTAACAACCATACAGGAGTAAATGATATCACAGGTACTTTTTTTTTTTTTTTTTTACAAATATAAAGTATTACAATTGTACAATCACAACAGCAGCTCTTGCATAACAGACTAGAAGTGTCACTTTGCTCTCCTTTCTATAACATCACAGTGACATAAAATAAACAGAGCCCAGATGAATCAGAGCCCAGATTACATTCAGTTGAAATCACTCCAAGTTTAAACATTTGACCCAGAATTCTGATGTAAAGCTTGTTTCCATTAGGGGTACAAGGGAGGTAAATTAGCAGATTAGATTAAGAAAATAAAAAATGCAGAAGGAGTTCAAGAAGATGAAGCTGTCTGTTGTCAGCTTTTTGCCAAGATCCAGCTCTGAGATGTTTCTGTCCTGGTTCAGGTGCCATTAGTGATCGAGGTTTTCTGTCAAACTCGGCTGCCCTCTCCCCTGCACACACTGTCCCTACTGGTCTTTAAAGTACACTCGATTCAGGAAGGTAAATCCTGTCTGCTTAAGACATACTCAGACTTTCAAATCAATTAAACTAATTGGCAGCAAGTACAACATGTGCCTTAATCGTAACTGCAAACATTCTGTGATTGTACCAAATCCTTTCTGAAGAGGAGACTGCTATTTTTGTAAGGCTCTGAAATGTAACTATTTAAAAAGGAAAAAAAAAAAAAAAAAGTTACCTTAGGGCATTTCACTGCACCACTTTCAAAGGTCAAAGAATCCAGATAAATAACATTACCACAGTAATATTACCTATTTTAGAAATATACATTACCATATTTATTTTGTAACCATGATTTGTTCTTTTTCACCAGTCTTCACCTTTAGTAATGTCTTGTTAAACCAGCCCCTATCCCCACCTATTTTGTGTTTTTTTTCCTTTTTTTTTTTTTTTTTTTTAGTATTCATAATTGAAAGAATGATAGCTAATTTGAGCTGACAGTTATCACCCAAACATGCCAATTTGCCAATTGCAAAGTATTTTCCCTAATGCAACAACTAGGCAGTACAGCATCAGAAAGCATAAATTTAAGGGACAGAAATGAGTTAATGGTCTCTCCCTGAAAGAAGTTTAAATCAGCCCCCACATGCAGCACTTGCGAAAGGCCTGGCCCTGATTCTTAAGCCAGTAACAATCAGGAGGGAACAAGGTGCAGGAGGGGAGCACACTGCACAAGCAGCTGCTCTGCCTGGGGTAAGAGCTATCCCAAGAGACTTAAGTCACCAGGGGACTTTTTTCATCATTTCCCACCACTGCCAACGCTGATTCAGCTTCACTGATGTTAGAAGTATTGAAAGCAAGGCAAAGTCAGGCTCTTGCTGGCAATTCAAACATCTCTTTGATTTAGACCTATTTTGAGCTACATGGAATGAAGCTAGTGAATCATTTATGCAAATATCTCCAAATTTACTGGCATTAGAAACGCTGCACAACTTCTTCTGCAGCGACAGGTGAGGCTCCTCAGGAGACAATGAGCAGAAGCATCAGATAACCAAAGACAGTGTTGAGAGCACGTTGTCCCCCGCCAGGTAACAAAGCTGGGTCAAGACTCTGGTGGCAACAGATTGTCTAGAAGAAGTGCAATGATGGTTATGTTTATTTTGAATGACAGCCTGCTCATCCAAGGAGGCTGTTAACCAAGCAGATGTATTACAGCTGAAGCATCTGTCTCTGCTTTTATAACTGGATTCCTTCATGTGCGTGAGTGCTGGCTAGTTAGCTTAGCATCTTTGAAAAGAAGAAGGAATTATTTACAGGCAGAAAGAGATCACTGCACCTCAGTACAAGCAGCAGGCATACCAGGCTCAGAGCAGAATATGAATGGAAGGAGAGGGAGAATGAGAACCACAGAATGGTTTAGTCATTGTGGTTTAACCTGGCAGGCAGCTCAGCACCACACAGCCCTTCATTCACCAGCTCCCCAGTGGGATGAGAGAGAGAACTGAAAAAAAAAGTGTGAGAACTCATGTGGATTGAAATTACAGTTTAGTAAGAAAGGGGAAATGGAAGAGAAAAAAACAGGTGATGCACAGTGCAATTGCTCACTGTCCAATGACAGATGACGATGCCCAGCCAGTCCTCAAGCAGTAGCAGACCCCGGCCAGCTGCCCCAGTGCCATGGCTGAACACGGCACCCCAAGGTCTGGCATGTCCCTGGGGCCAGCAGACTTCAGCTGGCCTGGCTGTGTCCCCCCAGCTCCTCGGGCACCCCTGGCCTCCTCACTGGCCAAGCAGTGTCAGGAGTTGGAAAGTCCTTGACTTAGTGAAAGCACTGCTTAGCAACAACTAAAACATCGGTGTGTTATCAACATTATTTCCGGCCTACATCCAAAACCCAGCACCATACCAGCTACTAGGATGAAAACAGACTACCCCAGCTGAAACCAGGACAAATGGAACAGTCTTCAGTTACCAGCTGGCAGGCCACACTAAGTTGTACCACACAAGTTGCCTGGTTTCAGGCATCCATTCCGAGACTTCTAAGTTCCATGACAGGTGTCTAAAGTATGTGGAAATGTGTTCAAAGTTTTATTCTGCTGTTGTTGTTTGCTTGTTTTTCATCTCTGCTAATATAAATGTATTTGCAGGAAGAGTTATCAAATGCATCTAAGTCCTTTTCATCTCACTGCACTTTCAGAAGCCAGAGAGGTTTGACAGTGAGATGAATGATTGCTCTAATTTTGCTAGACACCATCATCCACTTGATAAGGACATGACATACACTTTGATTCTTGATGCCCAATGACAGCTTTGGGTTGGAAGAATATGCTTATTATAAAAGCCTGAGTTTTCACAAATGCAAATTTTCATACCCTCCAGTTAGGGTACGTTTGTTCTAATGCTGTCACATAAAAAGGAGTTATAGAACACATTTCCTATTACGTTTTTAAAGAAAATAGCATCCTTTTTTTAAATTTTTTTTATTTTTTTAAGAAGTAGGTGATAGAGTGTGGGGACGCTGATGATACCACCCAAGAGGAGTCCTTTGGGAGGACTGGAGAAATGTATGCTCCATTTAAATCAGGCTGCTTAGTCTCTAAGATGCTCAGCCCTGTGAAGACCTTTGTGTGTGTACAAAAGCAAACATTTGGACGGACAGCAGTAAATGGCAAATTTCAGGATTTCCACTTTGACATTAGTCCACAGTGCTTTTTCCTTTTTTTTTTTTTTTTTTTTTTTCTTTTTAACATTTTTAAACAAGCCAGTTTCAGCCAATACCGAGAAAAACATTTAATGCAGAAGAATATCTTAGTTTTACTATATCTAAGCGGTTCATGAGACAGTCCTCTCAATTAATATGACATGCTATATTAGATTAAAACTTAGAAGAAGAATTGTTAATCGAAAGAATATTACCCACAGCATGAGCAGTTATCGCCAGTTCTGAGCTTTGCCTTCTTCAAAGCCTATTTCTCTTACTTTGCCTTTGCAAAGAGTTACTCTGAGGTAATGAAGATTTGCTGAGAAGGTATTTTGAATAATTTGGAGATTGATCTCTCCATCTATTCCTTAGTTTATCAAACATCCATACATACTTAAAGCAAATTATTATGATTTTGAAATTATGATATGAAAACAAATAATCAGAGCTCTGATTTTTCAAGAGTTTTTTAAAAAATAAGAAGGAAAATGTTTATAGGGTTTTTCCTGAACTAGCAACAGCTTGCTTCTTTCTAAATAACTTGGAAAGAGAATGTCCTAAGACACCACGTGGAACATCAAAACTTAAAAATGATGAAAGTTAATTATATTACTTCTTCTCATGAGAAAGTAATCTCTGTTGGGCAGAGAAGCAAATAAGCACTTTCTGTCCCCAGTAGCAAGGATAAAGGATATGGCCATGGGAAAGCAAAGATATTTTCAACAACCCTGACAACCATAGGGTATAGATAAAAGCATAACTACAACTTAGAGAGAATTAAAATAAATGTAGAAAGGTTAGAGGGCAGTGTGAAATCACACTGATAACCCACCTAACTCTTCATTTCCAGAAGGACAGTTTAAAGGATTTTTGTTGGTGGTGGCTACTGCTCTTGGTGGTGGATTCTTCCTTTTTTGGGAAGAGAGGTGGAATTTTGAGAGATAATTACGCATATTCTCATTCAAATGAAAGTAAAAAGGAATTAATTTACAACTTAAAGATCTTAGTTCACAGGTTTTTTAAATATAAGCAGCGCATATGTTTAATGGCAATTTTAATGGTGAGGGTAACATGAGCAACAATTAATGAAATCGTAACAAATGATGTCAAGTATTCAAGGGATGTTTTGACTATAATTAAGAGATTGTGGAAGCAAAACAGGTTTCATAAATGGTGACATTTTACACAATGAAGTTCAGAAAATTTAGATTTGTTCTCATTGAAGGACTCTCTTCTACCATTGTTTGCCATTTTGAATTTAATCTTTCTTCTGTCTCTAGAGTTTTGCCATTCGTTTCTCTTGCAGGTTCTTTATAGACAGGGTTTCTGCGGTGGTAGTATTTCATTAGTATTTCTCTATAGGGAAAGGTGTATTATTCTTATTATTATTCTTATTATTATTATTATTTTGACAGAGTATTAGGAGAATATCTACTGGTGAAATGTAGTGGCTATAGTACAATTTCACAATAAATTTTCAAATGCCCTATTTCAAATGCCCTGTTTCTTGAGACATTTGAAACTGATCTGTACAAAACCTAAGAATTTTCCACAGGAAAATGATCCTACATCAGTGAAGGATTATACTAGACTGAAGACCTAAAAGTTCATCTTGTTTCTCTGATTTCTGTATCCCCTCTTGTCTGAAAATGTGTAGCATCTGTCAGTAACTGGTATTCCTCTCCAGTCATCTTCTGTGAACAAGAACAATTTCTTCGCCTATTTCCTATGCAGCCCCTTCATGATATTCATGTCTGAAAATGGAGTTTGTATATCCTCCAGGGAAAGTTTATTGCAGTGAGGCAGCCACAATGAACAGAAATGTCAAGTCTTAATGACAAGAAAGCAGTTTACTCAAAAGATACAGATCTTGGAATATAGCAGTGTATGCACAGCTTAGATTATAGGAATTCAACCCTGAAGCAAAGAGACTCTTAAAGACCCCAGAACAGTGATTACTTGAAAAGGCCATCTATTGAGTATATGCTTCTCGTTTCTTTCAGTTTTTCAGGCTTGTATTCTCTCTGATTTTTAATTAAAAGATAATAGCAAAAGATCTTTGGGTTTAAAATTAAATTATCATATTTGTTCTGGCTTTTCCAGTAGTCTTTAGACGTTCCTTTCAAATATCTCAAAACTGTCAGCAAAAGAAACTACCCAACTCAATACAAATGGTCAAATGCCCTTCTCTCTTTTCTCTTTCTTTCTCAGGCACTCCAAGATGTCAGAACTGGAGAGGAATTCATGCATTTCTACAGTGGAAAGGATTTGGACTGAAATACCATGGAGAACCCACAGTCTTTGTTCATTGTGGTCTTCAGTTTATGACACAACAAAGATGTTTTAGCTGGCACATTGGTACCGTTCTGCTGCTTGAGATGTCCCCCTCTCCTTAGAGAGATATAGCCACAGTGGAAGGTGCTACTGTGGTACCTAAAACAACTTTATCTTCATTATCAAATGCTACAGCCATGGGGAGAGGACTGCCTTCACCAACTGTGCTTCTGTTCTCTCAGTTTGGGTTCTTGGAAGACATAACCATTCTTAAATAACGATAGCTCCTATGCTTCTGTCTGGAGCCTGACAGGTGAACTGCAATGAGTCTGAATCTCCAGTTTCACAGCATGCTCCGGCTCCTGACAGCCCTACTGTATGTAAGAGAAGATTTACCTGATGTCCCCCTATCTACGGAGATCATTCTCTTCACCAATTTCAAGTGATTCCAAGAAGTGATTCTCAATTGCTGCTTTCTTTTTCCTATAGGAGTGAGAATGATCCTAGTACTTGTGTTTATTTCCCTTTCATTTATTTCCTTTTATTTGTCAATTCTCAGCAATTTTTTCAGCACAGCTTACAAGTATCGTCACAAATTTGCAGAATAATGAAGCAATAATTAAAGCAGAATAAGCCAATCTACCACCTTCAAATACAAAACTCCACAAACCAAAATTAAGGTTTTCCCCCACCCTTAAACCTGAGCTTTTTGCCCAGCACTTGCTTGCAATTGAAATTGGGTATTTGGCTAACTTATATCCTTTTAAATATCTTATTCATATCTGTACTACTTAGGTGATAATAGGCAAAAAAATCAGTTATAGGCATACATTTATTTCTATGGCATTCTCTTAAAAAATTATCAATTTAGTTTACATTTTAAAGGTCTACTAGTTTTAGCTGAGATAGAGTTAATTCTCTTCATAGCAGCTTATATGGTGCTGTATTGGATTTGTGATTAAAAATGTGTTAAAAACACATTGATGTTTAGCTGCTGCTAAGCAGTGCTTACATAGAGTCAAGGATTTTTCTGTTTCCCACTGCCATACCAGTGAGTAGGCTGGGGGTGTGCAAGAATTTTGGAGGAGACAAGGCCAGGACAGCTGACCCATATCTCATACCATATGGTGTCATGCTCAGCAAGAAATGTCTGAGTAAAAAGGAAGGAGGAACATTCAGTGCTAAGACATTTGCCTTCCCCAGCAACTGTTACATGCAATGAATCCCTGCTTTCCTGGAAATGGCTGAATACCTGCCTGCCAATGGCAAGTAGTGAATGATCTTGTTTTTCTTTGCTTGTGTGCGCAGCTTTTGCTTTATCTCAACCCACAATTTTTTCTCACTTTTACCCTTCTGATTTTCTTCCCCATTCCATTTGCAGGAAAAGAACAAGCAGCCTGGTGGTGCTTAACTGCCTACTAGGATTAAACAACAAAAGGAAATTAAACCAATATCTTAGTAAAGATGAAGGCACAAAACTTTTCCAAGAAAGAAAGCAGAATAGCCAGAGAGTGAAGGTTAAAATTCCTTCACTCACATGCTGGAATTTAAGGCAGATCATAGACCAGACAAAATGCTTCTATACAAGTTTATTTCTTCAGTCTCTGTCCACCTCCCCCTCACAACATGTTACTTCATTTCACCGAGAAGGCTGAAATCAATATCATGAGTAGAGAAACACACAAATTGGAGAAGCGTGTGTCAAGTGGCAGCATAAAAAGAGCAAGTGAGAATTCTGTTGATAAAATCTCCCCCAAAAAATCGTATGCACCATCAACATGTATTCATTTCCATAAAAAACAAATTGGTAGTTGATGCTGATGAAGGCTGCTGTACACTTTACTGTTAATAAATGACACCAGGGGCCTTGTTACAAAGTATTTCTAAACATAAGAAATTCTGTAATGGGGCCCCCAAGGGCTGAGTCCATAAACTGTGGACCCTTTTTGTGCAGCATATGCACAGCCACTTGTTTCCAAGGCAACTAACAGAGTACATGAGCAGTATGAAACAGCTGCTGTATAGAAGTTAAATGAAGCCTTCTCAATTATTTTAATTCTGTGCTAGGTCTTGCATATTAGTAAACACTGTCTTTCCTTGATTTTGGACCACAGAATTAACCTGTATTTAGATAAACCCTATTATGTAAAAGTCATCCAAAGAAATAATATGTCATGTCACAAATGAGAATAGTAAGGCACAATCCTAATTTCTTTCCTTTTTTTTTTTTTTTAACAACTGAAAAAAAAGTCACCTCTTTCATCAGAAGGCAGCTGCAAGACATGAATCAGAAAAACCAGCAGCTGTATCCCATTCGAGGACCGTAATGTAGCAGAGTAGTATCAAAGATAATTGGTTTGTTCCCTTTCCAGTTTGATTCTGGTCACACTGCTACTGACAATTTAACACCAGCCACATTTTCTAGAATGTGGTGTCAGTTCTGCTCATTTGTTCTGCATCAGCCATCAGCCAACAACTTTTCCATCACCAAAAACATTCCTAAAAAGTATGGGGGAAAAATAATTGTAGACCCCAAATACCTTCTTAAGCCATTACTTCTTTCCACATCAGTTGAAGAATCACTTCATTCAATTCAAAATGCTTTTTGTAAGTGTTGAATTTTTTTCAACATTAATCTCAGAAGGCCAGGAAAGGTTAGAACAAGAGAATTCTATAAAAGTCACTGCTATATAAGCTAAAAGTAAACAAATCCTACATACTACTTGATCCTTCATCCTTAGATGGTCTCAGAAAGGTTCCTAGGACCGACCTGAAAAACAACCTTCCTTGGTTTCCAGTTCTAGTCTCACCGGAAAAAAAACAAAACAAAAAACAAAAAGCAAGGATAGGAAGGCCCTGCAGAGGGACCTCGACAGGATGGATCAATGGGCAGAGGCCAATGGGATGAGGTTCAACACAGAGGTTCTCATGCATGAGGTTCCCCATGCAATGCTACGGACTTGGGGGAGAGTGACTGAAAGGAAGAGCAGTCAGGCATTGACTTCTTAGGAAGAGCAGTCAGGCATTGGAACAGGTTGCCCAGGGAGGTGGTGGAGTGTTTAAGGGGGTGTTTAAGGCAAGGATGGACGTGGTGCTTAGGGACATGGTTTAGTGGGTGATATCAGTGCTAGGGGCGTGGTTGGACCAGATGATCTTGGAGGTTTTTTTTCCAGCCTTAACAATTCTGTGTGAAACTCTCATCAGCTCACAGTTGCACATTAGTTAGCAATACACATTTGTACTTTAAGTACTGAAGCCAAACAAAGGATTTGGACTGCAAATCCTATGATACTAGTTCTGTGTATCTTGCTCAATCCATTTAGAGCTAAAATGAGTCAGAACCTCTACATTTATGTTTCAGTTTGAATTTGAGAAATCTACCGTGTTTTAGGTGCAAATATGTACAAAATCTACAAATATAAGATTTGTAAACTATTTAGCACTAATTGCAATTTAAATACTAAGCTTTGAGGAGGGTAAATAAAGAGACAGATAGTTTTCAATTTTCCTACTAACGCTATAATTGTTAATTAATAAAGCATTGTCTTATGCCAGAGGAAGGAGAATGAAAAGCAGGGCAACACACGGACTATTGCATGCTACCGTCCCAACACAAGAGCATCTCTCTCTCCTTCCTTGGAGCACAGCAGAGTGGACAGGGCTGACTAGCTGAACACAGATAATAGCAGAATGAATACCCAGGGCCAGCGCCATTATAGGATGGATGTGAAAGAACTCACCACACTTCCTCCCAGAGCAGCCTCACAGCATCGCACTCATAAGCTCAGAAAACACATTACCTACATTTCATTAAAAGCAAATCCTAGAAGAGGTTATTTTCCCTTCAAGACACCATGCAAGAAATAATGTTATAGGTACTAAAATAGCTACAGTGTATATTAAATTCACTGAAGTTTTGATTAAAACTATGAAGCTGTGCTTCACAGTAGATGAAACAAACTCACTCATGTACAAAGACTCCCCCCTTTCCCTTTTCCTTGCTTCAGACCTTGATATTTTTTTCAGAGTAGTTTCAGATCTCTTTCAAGCCACAAGCCACATGCACCATGCATTATGTTTATAGCCATAAACTTGTCATTTGGTGGAACTCTTTTGGATAGGCATTTCATTTTTAAAGTCTCTTGAGAAGCAGCTGACTTTTCCATGGGTCATCATTTAAAAATCACAGAAAACCTTACGGATTCTCATGTTCTCAGCATAATGAAGTAGTCTCATCACCTGTTTCTGTGATATGCCTGATGACATGCAACGCCACCCACTTTACACTGAAGGTGTACGCCAAACTCACAGTATTGTTTTGGAAGTTTTAATAAAACTAGTGAATAAAACTAGTGGCTTTATTTAAGCAATGTCACAGCCTGCCAACAACTGCATCCAAATGAACAGAGATAGATACATTCCCTTCTAAAAGTGTACCTGCAAGTCAGAACTTGAATAGTCAAAGATGAAACCTACAGCCCCCAAAAGATATTGATACAGGGAAGAAACAACGGCACAACTGAAGTACCAAGGTACTTCAGTAAAACTAGCCTAAGGATCGATGTGCTTTCTTTACCACCACCCCATGGAAGACGCTGTTGAACACATAAGTGTCACAGCATGGCAGCTGACATTAAAAAAGCATCTTTTCCAGCATGGCAGCACATTTAGAAGCAAGATATGCTTTGCATTTCCAAGTTTCCCAAAGCCCACAGGGCCACCAAGGAAGCAACATAGCTCCAGAAGCAAAGCAATGTTTGGCTCTCTTCCCAAAGACTCTGGGAGTTGCATTATCATTGACAGGGCAACCAATGCTGTTAGATGGCAAATTTGCACAAGTGTCCTGCCATGGATGTGCCAGAGGGGATTCTCATATAACAAGGAGAGCGGAGAAACTTTGGAATAAGTGGTTTCTTTTTCTCTGGATAGCTCTTATTGCAGAGTTTCTCACAGTCCTCTCTGTACTGAAATACGGGTAGAAAATCTCAAATGTCTTAGTGGGAATTGCCAGTTAAATAAGAGCTGACACCTCTTATCTGTAGTATGAAAAAAAAATCATAGTCTTTGTTTGTTTGTTTTTCTTTAACACCTATACCATAATAGAAACATAAAATAGCATTACCTAACCTTATAGTTGTGAGGAAAGCACTCATCATTAGAAAGGATAATTTTTGTCCATCCCTTAATGAAGATTTCTCCAATTCCATCCAGTGACGTTGTTGAGAAATTGCTACTTTTAAAACAAAGTTTCTTTCAAAGCCAAGTGAGTTTGCACCTGAAGAATTATGTAAAGCTCAAATCTACTGTATATGCTGACAATACCAGCTGTAAAGGTCTTTGAAAGCTCTTTTCACACAGCATGAAAATTCTGAACAAATGGAAAACTTTACGGGAATACAAAAAGCATAACCACTGCTTTCACAATTCCTGTTAACACTTAAATATTTTAAAACTAGAAGGGACACATAAGGGACACATGCTTTTTTTCTTTTTTTTTCTTTTTTTTTTTCTTTTTTTTTTTTTTAAACTTTAATTCTACTTCTGAAAATAGCTCCTAACTTAATTATTTTAAAACAGAAATGGCATCATTTTAGCACTGAACTTGTAGGCAATTCATCAGGTTGTGAATTCTAACCTGACACTTACAATACACCAAATGCTTTTTCAATGCTGCTGTTGCACCATCTGCTTTGATATTGCTTCAGAATTATACTTAAAAATATGTAGCTAGAAGCAAAACGAGGCTTATAGAATTTGACTACAATCTATATCTTTCTGGGAGGGAGGATTAATCTTCAGTGCTGGAAAGCTTTTATGCTTTATAATTTTTGACAACATTTGAAAAACAGAACACAACTGGCACTGCCACAAGGATGTAAAAGTTTGCTCTTGTCAAGTCCTAAGTTATTCTAAAGAATAATTTGTGTGATGTCGTTTTTCTCCTTAAAATCTAACCAACGGAGGTAACTGGGATTCAATTAATGTTTCTTTTATATGAGTATTAAACCAAAATGTTATGTAACTTTAAAATAACATTCTACATTAAAATACATTTGTGAAAAGTAAAGTCTGTGTTATCATTTTCTTAAAGACTGTAAAGAACAAAACTCAAAAGATCAATTCTTTTGTGGACATACATAGCATAAGTGAATGGAGAGGTTCGTGTAGCTTCGTGTCTTAGTAAAAATATTGTAGATTTTATGGTTTCAGTTAGAAAGTTATATGGAATAATCAAATTGCAGGGTAAGGAAGCAGATGATTTTATGAGACATCCTGTGATTGTTCTCACTTATTCCTGCTATTGGTGAAAAAGGGCCAATAAAGTAAAAAAATATCTTACTGTTCCATGGTCCTCTGTCTAAATATGACCTAAATGTTGAAATTCATATGATGAAAATGAAGTTGTTTCTGAGTGCTAGTTGGCTCTAGAGTGGCAATAAGAATTGTTGCAAGTTTTTAATTGGAAATCATATTTTACTATAACTGCTAAGTGGGAAGGTCTCTACTCTTCCTCTTGGGCATCTGGTGCTGGACTCTGTCAGAAACAGAATCCAACACTGGATGGATCAGAAGTTTAAGCAGCACTGGAAACCTTGCTCTGGTTTGTCATTATTCCAAGCAGGAAAACAAACAAACAAACAAAAATCCAAAACCACTCTCAATTTTATCTTTTGTGAACTCTTAGCTATTGGAACATAAAGATGAAGCAGGTAAGGTGTATTATTTATCTTTGTGCCTTTGAAAAACATTAAAAATACCCCCAAAAAAGGCAGAAAAACTGTAGAGATACTAGCTATGATTGCACAATACCCTTTCATTGTAGGACATTTTTTCCTAGTAAACTTCAAAGTTGCAAGATGAAGATTTTTGTTACTTCTCAAGAGGATTTATTCCACATCTAGAAATTTCTTAATAATCCAAAGGCAGAACTGTGCCTTGAAGCATTTCAACACTTCTCCAGAGGGTGCTCTACTGCTTAAAAGTTTTCAACAAGGATGGTCAAAATTCTCAGAAATCACAAGTACTCCTTCCAGTGCAAGCCCATTTCTGATTGCAGCTCATGGATTTTAGAGCAAGTGCAATGAATTGACTTGAGCTTGTTCAGAGGAGCATGCAGCCCAATGGAGCATCAGGTACAAGTCAGCAACCGAACGTACCATTGATTAGAAAACAGTGATTATGTACAATGATCACTTATTTACATTCTGCCCTTCACTCATTCATCCAAATATTTTTCTAACTTATTTTCATACTTCACAAATTCTTTCTCAGTGCAAAGAGAGCAATAAGGAAAATGAATCCTTACATCAAGTTTTGCCTTATTTATCTCCTTGTGCTAGAATGGACAGGACGCAGCCAGTTATACAGGGCTTACACAGTCATAAGCATATCTCCACTGTCACACAAATTGTGTCTCAAATACAACAGTTTTTTTGCAGTTCTTCTCTAACTCTGCCACTTGCTCAAGTGATCCCAGACTATTTTCCATCCCCTATTTTCTTTTACTCCTCCAACCTTCTCTTATCTTCCTCAGTAATATTTTCAAACAGCCATCTTTGCTTACCATTTTGTACTCCACACTTGCTCCTTCTAACAAAGCTCATCATTTGTTCTTCTACAATTACTGCCTTTAAGTTCCCATTTGCTGAGGGGAAAAATATGAATAAAATAAGACTGCTGATGTGTTAAGCCTTCTGCTCATCATGCTTTTGCACTTCCTTCCTTTCTTGCATGCATCTATTGTTTCTTTTTCAGAGCTCTTTGTAGGACAGCTTTTACCAAGGTCCATTACAAGGACTCTCAGATAGGGACAGTAGTAGTGATAACACTGTTTCCAAAGCAGAATGTGGGTTATGCTCATCATACATTACAAAGCATGTTTCCTGTCCATGTTCTTTATTGAAATGTGTGATGCTGCTTCAACTGGAAGCATTTAAATTGCTTTTCAAAAACTACACTACAGTGACTGAGGATTGCTCAGATTAAAAGCATTATATAAACTTCACGCTGCCCCAGCTGTGTAGATAAGCATTTTTCTCATTTTATAAATAAGAAATTGATTTACAAAAAGATGGGGTTTACAAAGATCACATGCTAAGTCAGTCACAAAGTACAGCTATGTCTGGAAATAATTTATCTCCGTGCTCACTAAGTGACATAGCACAACCTCACAGAAACCTGTACGTAGCAAAGCTGCCACTCTGTCCAGCCTTCCTTGCTCTTACTGCTGAGAATTTCTGGAGAACTGACAGTCTCAGTTGCACAAGCTGACTCTGTTGACTTCAGAAAGACCCCTGAGCACCCCCAAATTTTACTTTTAGCTTTTTTTTTTTTGTCTTGTTTTTGTTTTTGTTTTTGACATAAAGACATTTGTTGTGAAAACTGCAATATGCATACAACTCTTGTATAATCAGTCTTGCTCCTCAAGAATATCCAGAGTAGCATATTTATGGTTTTGGCAACACATGTAAATCTATGTTAATTATTGCATCGATGAAAAAAATTATCTGAATTGTCTTCAGCAAAGCAGAAGTAAACTGCCTAATATCCCCTCCATATACACACAACTAATCCAAATCATTCTGTCATTAACTGAGGCTCTTTAATTTAAATTTTTTATTTAAAAATATAAACGAAATAACATTTTCTTCTTCTATTGCAGACAAAACAAATGGCCTCCAATTTCTTTTAAACAACATTCCTGCACATGAGATTGGTAACATAATTAGGAAATGTATTCAAGCTATTACTAATTTAATACAGATCATCAATGCTTCCATCAGAAAGCTGTTTATGGCCAACACTGTCACTACTGAATTTATGTAATGTAAATATAAATATATTTTATTCATAGAATATTCTTGCAACTTCAATTATGGAGTAAGTATTTATTTGGAATTCATTATTTTTTGTTTGATAACCATCATTAATTCATGTTCAACTGATTAAGCCTGCTGTAAAGCTTTAGTGAACATTATACAAGATAAAACACAGATTTGTAGAGATCTGTATTTTCCATTCAACTTCAAATCTGGAATCTGTGGACAATAGTGTTATGCTGTTTCATAACACCATTGAATTTTATGTTTTAATTTAATGACCACTGAATTTTATGTTACAATGGCATGGATAATCATGGAAATATATCACAATCCTTTCTATTAAAAACAGTTAAATCTCTAGACAAGAAGAGAAATGTATTGATTTAGAGTTTAAGCTCCTCACAACTTTTAAACTGCACAGTTATCACTCTTCTCACTACACTTCTTCATTTCTGCATATCAGATTAAGATGTTAGGTGTGGGTTTTTTTGTTTTTGTTTTTTCCCCACTTCATGGGAGTGCAAATACTTGCTTAGCAAACAGCCAAGCTCTCAGCAGAAATGCTTCATTTAAAAAAGGTAGTGTGTTTAAGTGTACATTGTAAGTTTAATCTTCCTCCACATTTTCTATTAAGCTAAGGCAGAGTGCTAAAATTTGTGTTGGAATAAAAAGTAAGGTTTGTAAGTTCTTGAATTGACTTTTTATATTTATTTTTTAATTTATAATTTTTGCTCCAGTTTCCTAGAGCTTATTAAGAAATCAAAGGTAAAAAGAACTAATTAAAACACTAAGTATATGATAGAGAAATAAAGAGAGCACTGGTACCATTTTCTATAGATCCTATTCACTGAGAATCTACTTTGGTTATCCAAGGGAACAAAAGTTCAGGATGATACATAAAACTATTTTACTGAAGTCAACAAAAGCTGAAGACAGAAAGACTGAATTAATCCAAAACAAAAATGCCTACTCATAAAACCAAACAGCTGTGTTGAGATAATTTCTGGTAAACAAGGGGAGCATGAAGCCAGAAATTAATGAACCAAAATAACAGTGCTAGAAATTAAGCCCAATTAGTGAATACAATAATAAAAAGAATTGCTATTTCCCTCTCACTTTATTCTTTCAGTATGCTGGTTTGGAGATCTTAATTTCACACTGACACTAACAGAAAGCGTGGACTGAAAGGAGAAAATGCAGTGTCACAGCTGCTGTGCTATACAAGTAGGACCCATGAATTCACAATTATTACTATTTGGCCATGGTTACAAAAAGCTGAAGACCAGAGACTCTAATGATATAGACAGTCCATGCTTCAGCACATGTACTGAACAGTACACCCAGCTGAGCTCATGTGGCCAGCCTACTCACTCCTATCCCCTTTCACCTTATTTCTTTCTTTTGTACCGTTTTGGTTTTGCCACTCATCTTCAGCCTGACTTTGCCATCCAGTGCTGAATCTTCAGCTTTTGTGAGTCTTCCAGCCAAAAAAGCAGCTACAGGTGACATGTTAAACTAGCATTGTCTATGTTTGCCAGATTTAAATCTATTAATGATCACTACTGGATTACAAGAAAGCACTACATAGAATCTGAAACATTTTCATTGCTACTGTTTTCTGTTTCTATTGTTTCTGTAAAATTACAGTGGCATGTAATTGGCATTAATACTTTTTCACATGCACCAAAATTACCAGAGCAGTTCCATGTTTACACCAGGAAGCATCAGATGTCTGCTTTACTATCAACTTGAAAGAAAGCCTCTCCACATTTTAACCTTCCCAATTGGTTTACAACTGTAGCTGATCTGCCTCTGAAAATGAAATTCCATGAAAGTCTATAGATCCATACTAATGCCTTCGTCTGTGTACATGAATTCAATTACTGTTCTTTCTGAAATAAGATTAACTGTCTCTAAATGCTATGCTTGATCCAAAGGTAACTGTCACCAATATATTCTCACTTTGTGTTTCAGGCTTAAGTAATGGTTGTATTGAAGAAACTGTTATAGTCACTTCTGCCCCCCAAATTGTCACTTTCTTTGTACTAGAAAAATCTTTTCTACAGTGTCTGTCCTAGATGTATTTAAGACTACACTTTAAAGAGACAGACAGTTTGGATAGCAATAATAACCCTCCCCTCAAAACTGTGCATTTTTCTCTTGAGTCAGAGATAATGACGTGTTGTTGTTGTTGTTGTTGTTGTTGTTGCTGTTTTGTTTGTTTGTTTTTTAATCTCCTGTTAGACACAGAAGAGAAACAGAATGGTATAGACCTGTATTTATGTTTGGGGCCCATGTTTTATACAAAATTAATTTATTAAGAAAGGTTACATGTGTGTTCAAACTAAGTGACTGTATACTATCAATACTATGATAATATATAGGACTACACATTAAACAACAATAACTTTACAGAATCTCAAAATAGTTGGGGTTGGAAGGTCATCAACCCTCCTGCCCCACCAGGGCCACCCAGAGCAGGGGGCCCAGGCCCGTGTCCAAGTGGCTTTGGGAATTCCTCAAGGAGGAGACTCCACAGCCTCAGTGGACAACCTGTGCCGGGGCTTGGTCACCATAAATCACTGATTTCTATGTTCACACAATTTTTGTAAAACTCATTGGTGAACTTAGCTTTTGAAATTTCTTACACTAAGGAAACTAAGTCTCACACTTTCTATGACTTTTATTTGAAGTTTTCAAAACTATGACATGGTCCCTTTGCAATAAACCTATGAAATTAAATGTAGGACAAAGGACACAAAAGGAAGTATTTGGAAACATAATGAATACATTTGCATTTTTAAACACATAATGTAACTCTACAAGCAGAGAGAAGGCTTAAATATGGTAAAGAAAAACAAACATTACAGCATTGGTGATTACTTTTGATACTAAAAATGTATTACCCACAATAATTCATATCATATTACATTCAAATATTCATACTAAAAGATATTATTCATAAAATAAATATTGGTTATCAGTCAGCACTACCCCAAATCAATTTTGGAAATTTTAAGAGAGCCTTACAGAGTAATCCTTCATGAAGAATAACATAGTATCCAATGAAAATTGCTGCAGAAAGACTGAAAGAATAGTTTCCTTGTCCTTTATTGATGGCACCAAATTCTGAAATGAAACTCAGCAGCTAGGAAGATCCAAAATGGATTTCAAAAGCTTTCCTCTTATCATACAGTGAGTGAATACCAAATTATAATTTTTTTTCTAAACACATTGCAAGTCCCTCCCATTTTAAAGAAAACCCACCAGAAATGCACTGTGACAAAACCTTTCTAATAGAGTAAGCACTTATTTTTAGGAAACCATTATTGCTCACCAGTATTAAATCATTTTTTGTCATAGTTCTAGTGGCAGCACATGGATGCGCTCACACACACACATTCACTCTTCTAAAATACTCTGGAGGAGAACATCTACAGTCTTTGCCCATTAAGACTTTACCTAAACAGAGGTAGTAATACAACCATCCTGGGGAACATGATTGCTTAGAAAACTGGTAGTAGTACACAGCTTACGCAGTTCTTTTCGACTGGTTTTAATCAGGTATGTAACAAAAAGGCTACTGTCATTTCCATTAATCTAAGATAGCTTGCTCATCACTTCTTGCTGTATCCTTTTTAGCTAAGGAGGTAATTTCTCTTTGTTGATAACCAAAGTGAGCATATGGACATAATATTCAGATACAATAATACTGCTTTACATCTTTCTGACAATATAACTGCACTGGATATTAGTATAATTTACTCCCACTTCAAGTCTCCTTTTCATTGACAGAACAGCATGAAGAGATCTTCATGTAACTGAAAATAAGTCCCACATGAATTCTAGGACAAAATTATGACGTAGTGAATGTGAAACAGTGAGAAAAAACTTGGGATGTAGATGGAAAACATACAATTAAATTATCATTTCAACTTGAGGGCTTTCTGAGTACTGCAAAATAAATAGGGAATATCTATTTAGTTCACACTTAGACAACAAATCATAATTTCTCTGCTCTCCAGAGATGATTGCAGTGAGGCACATGATTAATACATTATGGTGTATTAATCACACATTATGCTGTATCTGTATTCTGTTGCCAGTGTTGCACATGAGCTGCCAGAGAGGATATCAGTTTCTTGTGGTAGCTACTTAACACCTCTCCTGCAGTACTGACTTCCATGGGGATCATTCTCAGTACAAAACCAACAAAATTAAATCCTGTATCATATGAGAGGTGACATCAAACAGCATTATCAGGTACTGGGCACCTTGAGGACACTTCATGGTGCAAAGGATCAAAGACTGTTAGAGACCTCACTGCCATGTTCACATAGTATGGAGTTACACAGCTTCAGCAATAATGCTGCCAGCTATACTCTTACCAGGCCTAAGTAAATCAGCAAAACCTTCAGGCATGTTCTTAATCCCTCCTTCAGCAGAGACACTTTGTAAATGGAGACAAATGTCCAGCAGTTGCCTTGTTCTCACCCTACCGTCCTCTCAGTACTCCAGAGGCAGGGAGGAGGAGGAAGGAAGGCACCAAGGAAGCGTGTTCCCTGTCCTGCAGAGCCCATGCTGGAGGAAGAAGTAGGCTCTGGAAATGATGCGACTTGGGGTCAACTGTGCATCTTGGAGGTTTGGGGCTGAATTAATTCCATCACTAACAAAATTGTGTGCAGTACACATTTGCACAGTGTATGATTTTACAATGCTCACAGATATATCCACCTTATCCTTGAGAGCCTTTCCTTCTACTGCTTCTTAAAAAGATGAGAGAGTCCTTCTCTCTGACATGACATCTGGTCTATATCTTCAGGCAAGTTCCTCCTGTCTATTTACTAAAAAGACACAGATAAATCACAGCTCTTCTTCTATGTTACCCTATTTGTTTTCACCTGTCTCTACTCATGCCAGTCTTAAAGTGGGAGCAAAAAGGAGGTAAACCAGTGTTCCCATTTTAAAGAAGGGCTTAGGCAGACAGAGAGGCAATTTTAGGCATCCATAATTAGATTTCACAGCCAGATAAGATTCATAAATTCCTTTTCCAATGTGTTCATCAACTGGTATTAAGTAGTTTAACAATGTAAGATTTAGTAAATTATTTCAAAGCATTGTGAGATTAGACCTTGATCATAGATGGCGGAAAGAGAAATGTATGGGATGCTAAATCAAAACCAAGGCAAATTATAGTACAAACTATAGCAAGATAATTCATTGTTAAGAGCTTATTTTAATCTACTTCTACAATTCAATTTTCTTCTAATTCCTCACCTGTCTACCCACTTTCTTAAAAAAAAAATTAAAAAGTTTATAGGGTTATAGAAAGCTATACTTGTTTCCACTAGCAAACACCTTTCACATATGCAAAGGACCAACTGAAGAACTATCATTTGTCTGTTTGCCAGCCATTTTAAATAGTATTTTTATTTCAGGCTTCATTTTACAGGAGTGTAACATTTTTAATGTAGCAGAGTTTCAATCCACTAAAACTTAATTTCAAATGCTTCTTTTCCAGCTTAAGGCATATGCATCATTATGTCAGCACAAAAATTCTTCACATTGCATTTTTAACAGGATACTCAAACTATTTGCAGTGAAACATTCTTAGTTATAAGAATAAATTCTTGTTGTTATCACTGCACTTTAAAGATGTGATATCTAATTTTGTTTAATTATTTCCCATATTCTGGGAAAAGGTAACAGAATAAGAGCAATTATGGGCTACCAAAGGGTGATAAGACAATGGTGGTATAATGCATAATCAAAGAAAACAATTTAAAGAACATGGGATTGTGTGTATAAAACAATTTGCTTATTGTTCAAATGATCAACTGGTTTATTCTTCTGCCTGTGTTCTACCAGTGTGTTTTATTAATAGGCACTCAAAAACCTTATATGGTATTTGCAGGATTTGTATCAACTTATTTCCTGGTGTTTTTTTCCCAGCAGTTGGAAGGCCACCTAGTTCAAATTTCTGATGGCTTATTTCTTTCTCCACTAATGTTCAATAGTTATTGTTTTATTGCAATGTATTTACAAGAAACAAGCAATTTTTTCAAGGTGCCGAGCTTCAAGCTTTGTTTGTTTATAGCTCCTCTGTGTACTACTACATGTCTCTTGGATTCAACTGCCAATGTAAGGGATTAAGGGGCTAAGCAAGTTTGACTGGTGCAAGAATCTTTCAAATATGTTCCTCTAGCTCAACTCTTCACTGGCAGTTTTTATTTAATGATAACTGAAAAAAAAACCACCAACCAACCAAAAAAAAAAAAAAAAAAAAAACCCTTGGTGCAGGAGGAATGACAAAACAATCACACATTTCAGGCACAATTCAATATCTGTTCACAACTCTGAAAAAAATAAAATAACATTTGACAAAATTATAAAGCTTGTTGGCCTGTTTGCTTGCTCTTGCTGTTTGGTGTTGTTGTTGTTTTTTTGTTTGTTTTTAAATACCTGCAACTAATCTTCAGCTTGATAGAGAGTGTTGGAGCAAATGTTTGCTGACCTGTAGCCTGCCCACAGGGCAGTAAATATTCATTAAGCTACTGTAAGTTTTTTTGTTTTTTTCTTAAAAAAAAAAAAAAAAAAGTTAAATATACTAGAGAAATCTGTCTTGCCTCCTGTTCCCCATACATCAGTGTTTCCTCTGGCGTTTCATCACCAGAAATTGAGATTGATCCTTACTTGGGTTACAGACTGCTTTACATATGTTTTTCTAGGGAGGGTTAAATTTTCATTGCTGATGGAAAGAGCTATTTACTAATATCAGCAACTAAATTCATGGTTACCACAAAAATATCTCTGCCAAAGCAACTTACTTCTGGCTGGCCCTGCTATTTCGCTCCTGTTCCTCTCCAACATAGAAATTAAGTTGTAATAAAAACTGTAATGGTTTTGGGTTTATGCACAAATAGAGATGAGTCCCTCTTGCTCTAACTTGCTTCTTAACTCACGCTCCTCAAAGTGAAATACAATTGTGTTAAACATACACTAGTATGTTTCTCAAGCAATTAAATAGATATTGCCTACACATTGCTTTTCAATAGCAAGATGAAGGTAACAGTTTTGATATCTGTTCTCATATGCTTTGATTTCTGGTTTTATTCATTGCATATTTCAAATAGGAACTGTTTTTCTGCCTTTTCTCATTATTAAGAACATTCCTACATCAAGATGCTTTTTTAAAGGTGGAAGATCTCCCCAGGCACGTAAATTATTCTTCATGGTAGATCACAGTGTATTTGTGGGGAAAGGGGGAGAAACATGAAAAGAATCACCAAAACGACAATCACTTTTATCACAAAACTGAAGTCTGATACAAATACTCCTAATAAAATCTGTGGATGATGTATTAACAAAAGCCATATGGAATAACTCTATTTCTTGAGAAAGTTGCATTGAAACAAATATAAAGCAGAATTATAGACTTAGGAGCAAGAAGTACAGGTCCTACCTAGCAAAAGACAGGTAGAAACCAAAAAAAAAAAAAAAAGCTGCAGTTCTGACAAGGAAGTAGAAAATATTGTGGAAAATTAATTAATTAATGTAATTAATATATTCTATCATTATGCCAGTTAAAATAAACAAAAATAAACCCCAATTCACTATCTGACAAAGAAAAAGAATAAAGAGTGTGAACAAGATGTTGCTATAGTCCATATGAGTATATCTCAGAAAGATGAGAAATTAGATAGAGATTGCACAGATACCACAAATATAAATTGAAATTATAAAACGCATCTTATTATTGGTAGGAAAAGATTTAATATCTTTAACCTATCTAAACGAAGTGTCTGCTGTTATGTGCTTGTACCATCTAAACTGTTTCATGGAGACGAAACAGAAACAAAAGCAAAGCAACTGTGAGAAATGTTTTTCACAATGAGAGTGGCTAGCCACTGAAAATGTATAAAGCCAAATCTTATTTCTTGACATTCCTTTGGCCTTTCCAAAATATTAAATACTTTTAAAATAATATAAAATATAAATAGAAATACTATAAATATAGTATTAAAGTATAAAGAAATACTATAAATATAGTATTAAAGTATAAATATTTAAATACAAAATATTAAATAATTGTACTTATTAAATTATGTTCTCTCTACAGTTATATTAGAATGTCATTTGTAACATCTACAGGATAGCCATGACACAAACTGATGGATACAATAGATCTTTGTATACTTAAACCTCATCAGAATAAGCATCCAGTATATTTCATCTCCTTAGCATGTGGAAATAACCATAACAAGTTATGTATCTCAATCTCTACCTCGCTTTCATCTAAATATATATATTTATATTATTTATATTTAATATATATTATAATATATATATATTCTTCACACAGAATCATTCAATCTTGGAAAGATGGAACCTTGATAGCTCTCAGTGTGGAAGAACATGTGATTAACACGTAGGTTCAATGTTCATCATTTGAGAATACTGTCTAAAGTTGTATGGAATACAAATGTCACATTTCCTCAATAGCTGAAACACAACATTTATATTTATGAGTATATAAACTCATTTTCTCAAGTCTCCAATATTTGTTGAAAATTAATCATCCCCTTGCGAAACACATTCACTAGAATATTCATAGGAAGCAAACATAATGAATAATCATATTCAACTTTTATAATCAAAAGTTCCTGAAGCAATTTACAAGAGGTAAGTATCATTATCTCCATTTATAGACAGGGAAACTGAGGCATAATATTAAATTGCCCAACATCAACCAGCAGAAATATAATACATCTTAGACTTTTTACAAACCACTGGAATTCTATTCCTCTAATATATAAAGGTAGTCAAAGTTAAAAAAAAAAAAAAAAGTAATAAATTTAAATCAATATTAGTATGCTTTGTGTTATTCAGCAAGATTTCTCCTGAAGCAATTGATATTTCTCCACAGTGTTGATAACATTTGTGTTTTTCAAAGCATACACATTTTTACTTGAGTTTCCTGAATTATTGTACTGAAAATCTGTGAAAACCTAAAATAAGTTTCCTTTCTTTCTTTATTTCTAGAAATGCTCAGAAGTCAGAAATACTATGCGGAGCCTCTCTCCAATAATTTTTACCTCTATTCTGGTCTAAAAGCTTTTCTTATTTATAAGAATATAATAAGGACATAACGTTTCATTAACCAGTTTACTTAATCTTTAAGCTTTTTTTTTTTAATTATTATTATTATTATTAATGATTTTATTAAGGGAAAAAGAACACAGTTCAAAATCTGCTGTAACTTACAAATTTACAAAATATCATTCTTCCATTAGCTATTATCATTTTAATTAAGGCTAAAGTATCCAACCCTTAACTCTAAACAGGAAAAAGAAATTTATCATTATTTTTCACTGAGAAAAAAAAATAAATCAGATGTGCTTCTTAAGAAAAATTAGAACACTGTAAGTGTAAAACATTGCACTGGCATCTCCCCTCCATTTATGTATCTCTTTAGTTTGATGAAGAAGTCAATTCACAGCCCTACTTAAGTAGCATAACTATATACACATTATCATTTCTTACTGCTGAGTTTAATAGTTTCATTTAAAATGATACAACAATGTAAATATAGTTAACACAAAAATTATATTCACAAAGTATTTATTCAATTTGCTTCCCCACATAAAAGAGTGAAGAAAAAATCTCAATGCTTTGCTCAATGATTTTAATGTGAAACTGCCAGCGAACTTGTCAACATGCTCAGTGTAATACATTAAGCCAGCATGTGTGGGTGTCAAGTAATTGTAGAAAATTTAGTGCCTGTATTCCCTCAGGGTTTTAAAGTCCTACTATATTTTGCTTGGATACCTCTTTTCCAGGTCATTAAGATACAGTTGTCAAAAGAACAGATGAAACAAGCTTTTAGTGTTTTATTGCTGAATAAGAGGAGTTACTCTACCTCGGTATCCAGGGTTTACAGTTGTATACCTGTATTGTAGCTCATCTTTTTTTTTTTTTTTTTTTTTTTTTTTTAGCAGTTTGCTAAAATGAAATTCATTATAGAGAAAATAATAGAGATCTTTCCTTATTTTATTCACGAGTCTTTTATTACTGTATTATCTGACATGATTCCATTCATCAATGTATACACTGATTACTCTGCACCAGATCGCATTTTGCAAAGGCGATCAGCTCCGGGGCAGACGTGTTCTGCAGCGGAGCAGGGGACCGAGGCGGGCAGGGCTTTTTGTCCGGCATCGAGGCCACTCGGGGGAGCCGCCGGGACCCGGCAGTCCTCGCGAGGGAGGCTGACGAGGCGCGGGCGGAGCCAGCAGCGCCCCCTCCCAGGCTGTTTAAAAGTTGCCCCTAGGGAGCGCGAGCGACCAGGAGCGCGGCGACCAGGACGGGCAAACAGGGCGTGGCGCGTCGAAGGGCGTGGCGCGGCAGTTCGCGCGGGCAGGGCGAGCGGGGGCCCATCGTCGCTCTGTTGCAGCTGCCTCTCCCTTCGGTGCTTGTAACCTGCTTGCGTAGAACCTGACCATGGTATCAACCAGGCAGAAAAACGTGGCCTCCGCATCTCGTGTGGCATCTCCAGCCACAGTCACCAGTGTGGCTACTCAGACGGAGGGCTCGGGGAAACACGCAGCCGTCCAGGTCCTGGGCTGCAGAGTGTGCCCCAGCCTTCTGTCGGTCTCCGACAGCAGCGGAGAGTATGCCTGTGGGAGGTGTGCCCAGGTTGAAGAACTGCTCAGCCAGGTAGCGGAGCTCCGGGAGGAGGTGAACAGGCTCAGGATCATCAGGGAATCAGAGATGGAAATTGACTGGTGGAGGTGCACTCTACCCTCTCTGAGGCAGGCTCACGAGCCTGCCACAGCACAGGTGTCTCCTGTTATGCAGAAGACGGAGGTTCCCTCCTCCTGCCAGGCAGCGGGAGGAGACCTAGATCAAGGGGGGGAATGGAGGCAGGTGCCTATTTGGGGTGGTAGGCGAGCCCTCTCTCTGCCCACCTCACCTTCTCATCTACCCTTAAATAATCGATATGAAGGACTAGAACAAGACGATCTGAATGACAAAGTAGATAAAAACCCGTCCCAGTTGGAGGGGGCGCCTAAGACAAGGCGACCTACACATCGCATTGCCACATCATCCTTCAAAAAAGAAAGAAAGGCTATTGTTATGGGGGGCTCCCTTCTGAAAGGGACAGAGGGACCGATATGCCGACCGGACCCAACCCGCAGAGAAGTCTGTTGCCTCCCTGGGGCTCGGGTGAGAGACTTTGCCAAGAAAGTCAAGCGCCTGGTATGGCCCACTGACTACTACCCGCTACTGGTCTTTCAGGCTGGTAGCGATGAAGTAGCAACGAGAAGTCCGAAGGCGATCAAAAGAGACTTTAGGGATTTGGGGCGACTACTTAGAGGATCAGGGGCGCAGGTTGTGTTTGCCTCTGTCCTTCCGATAGGGGGGATCGAAGCTGAAAGGCGTGCTGTTCACATAAACTCGTGGCTTCGAGACTGGTGTGACCGGCAGAATTTGGGGTTCTTTGATCACGGGAAGGTCTATGCTACACCGGGCCTGATGGCACCGGATGGGATGCACCTCTCTCGGAGAGGGGTAAGGATCTTTGGTCAGGAGTTGGCAGGGCTGATAGATAGGGCTTTAAACTAGAATCGAAGGGGGAAGGGGCTAAAACCAGGCACGCCGGTGAAGACCTAAGGGATGGTACGCTAGAATCAGAGGGGCTGTGTGCCAGTGAGGTCCTTCGGTCAGATCCACAAGGTGCTGAGTGTAAGGAGATGCACCTGAAGTGCGCACGCAGCATGAGGAATAAAATGGATGAGCTAGAAGTCCTGGCCCAGTCCCGCAACTACGACATCATCGGCATAAGCGAAACCTGGTGGGATGAGTCCTGTGACTGGGGTGTTGCGATAGATGGTTACAGGCTCTTCAGGAGGGACAGGCAGGGTAGGCGAGGTGGTGGGGTGGCGATGTATGTGAAGCAGGGTCTGGACTGTGTGGAACTTCAGGTCGGCAATGGCAAAGTTGAGAGCCTCTGGGTAAGGATCAAGGGACGAACGAATAAAGGGGATGTCGTTGTGGGAGTCTATTACAGACCGCCTGGCCAGGATGATAGCGCCGATAAATTATTCTTTACAGAACTAAGAGAGGCCTCGAGATTAACTCCCCTTGTCCTTATGGGGGACTTCAACTTGCCAGACGTTAACTGGGAGTGCCACACGGCTGACACGAGCAAGTGTCAGAGAGACCTGTTGCTAGAAAACAGAGAGGATCTGGTGGGAGATGTGGTGATTGGTGGCCGCCTTGGTCATAGCGACCATGAAGTGGTTGAGTTCAAAATTTACAGTGACAGAAGGAAAAGTGCCACCAAAACCTCATCCCTAGATATGGGGAAAGCGGACTTCAGGCTGCTCAGGGAACTAATCAGCAAGGTCCCCTGGGAAACTGCTCTTGAAGGCCTCGATGTCCACCAGTGCTGGTCATTCTTTAAGCGATGCCTCCTAGAAGCACAAGATCAGGCAATTCCTAAATATCGCAAGTCAGGCAGGCGGGGCAGGAGGCCGGCGTGGCTGACCAGGAACATTCTAATGGAGATTAGGCGGAAACAGAGAGTGTTTCGCTACTGGAAGGAGGGCCAGGTGTCATGGAAAGAATACAGGGATACTGTTCGTGTTTGTAGGGAGAAAGTTCGTGTGGCCAAAGCACACCTAGAGTTGAAGCTGGCTGTGTCTGTGAGAGAAAACAAAAAGTTTTTTTTTAGATATGTGAATGGAAAAAGGAGAACTAAAGAATACATAGGGCCGCTCCTTGATAGGGAAGGTCTCCTCACAGACAATGACATAGGCAAAGCAGAGACGCTTAACGCCTTCTTTGCCTCTGTCTTCAATGCCGATGATGGGCTTCGGGACCCAGGGTGCCCTGAGCTGGAGGACCGGGACGGTGGGGATGACAAACTCCCAACCGACCCTGAACGTGTGCGGGATTTGCTACTCCACCTGGATCCCTACAAGTCCATGGGTCCGGATGGGATTCATCCCCGGGTGCTGAAAGAGCTGGCGGACGTCATCGCGGAACCTCTCTCAATTATTTTTCAACGATCCTGGGAATTTGGAGAGGTCCCGGTAGACTGGAAGCTGGCAAATGTTGTGCCGATTTTCAAGAAGGGTCAGAAAGAAGACCCTAGCAATTACAGGCCTGTCAGTCTCACATCAGTTCCTGGTAAAATCATGGAGAAGATGGTTCTCGAACTTATTGAGGCGCACCTGGGGGACAAAGCAGTCATTGGTCCCAGCCAGCATGGGTTTGTGAAGGGTAGGTCCTGCCTAACTAACCTGATTTCCTTTTATGATAAGATCACCCGTATGGTGGACCAAGGGAAACCAGCTGATGTGATTTTTTTGGACTTCAGCAAGGCTTTTGACACGGTTTCCCATAGGATCCTACAGGACAAAATGTCCACCATACAGCTAAATAAAAACATCATCCGATGGGTGAGCAATTGGCTAACGGGCAGGGCCCAAAGGGTTATGGTAAATGGGGCTGCGTCAGGCTGGCGGGCGGTCACCAGTGGGGTCCCTCAAGGCTCCATTTTAGGGCCAGTACTTTTCAATATTTTTATAAACGATCTGGATGTAGGAATAGAAGGTATTTTGAGCAAGTTTGCTGATGACACCAAACTTGGAAGAGTTGTGGACTCGAATGAGGGTGGAAAGGCCTTGCAGAGGGATCTGGATAGGTTGGAGAGCTGGGCGATCACCAACCGCATGAAGTTCAATAAGAGCAAGTGCCGGGTCCTGTACCTGGGACGGGGAAACCCTGGCTGCACGTACAGACTGGGCGATGAGACGCTGGAGAGCTGCCTAGAAGAGAGGGATCTGGGGGTCGTGGTAGACAGCAAGTTGAATATGAGCCAGCAGTGTGCCCTGGCAGCCAGGAGGGCCAACCGTGTCCTGGGGTACATCAAGCACGGCATCGCTAGTAGGTCAAGGGAGGTGATTGTCCCGCTCTACTCTGCGCTGGTGCGGCCTCACCTCGAGTACTGTGTGCAGTTCTGGGCACCACAGTATAAAAAGGACATGAAACTGTTGGAGAGTGTCCAGAGGAGGGCTACGAAGATGGTGAAAGGCCTGGAGGGGAAGACGTACGAAGAACGGCTGAGGTCACTGGGCCTGTTCAGCCTGGAGAAGAGGAGGCTGAGAGGAGACCTCATCACAGTCTACAACTTCCTCGTAAGGGGCTGTCGAGAGGCAGGAGACCTTTTCTCCATTAACACCAGTGACAGGACCCGCAGGAACGGGGTTAAGCTGAGGCAGGGGAAATTTAGGCTTGACATCAGGAGGGGGTTCTTCACCGAGAGGGTGGTTGCGCACTGGAACAGGCTCCCCAGGGAAGTGGTCACTGCACCGAGCCTGACTGAATTTAAGAAGAGATTGGACTGTGCACTTAGTCACATGGTCTGAACTTTTGGGTAGACCTGTGCGGTGTCAAGAGTTGGACTTGATGATCCTTAAGGGTCCCTTCCAACTCAGGATATTCTATGATTCTATGATTCTATGATAATGTATACACTGATTACTCTGCACCAGTAGGTGCAGGAACCGCTCATGGCTTTGTTGACTGACACAGTCTCTAGGAAGCTAGTCTGTCTACACACAGAAAGCAAATCATATTGTGCTATTATTCCCAGTTACATTGTTCTGAGGCCAAATCCACTCAGCCCATGCAGAGCATAGGGAACCATGTTTGGCAGTGTGATGCCCTGGAGGGAAGAACATTCAAAGGGACCTTGCCTGGTTGAAGAAATGGGCAGACAGGAAATTCTTGGAGATCTAAGGCAAATACAGACCCCTGGTCATAGGTTGGATTAACCCAGTGCAACTGGGGAGGTGGTGGTTGACAAGCTAGAAAGCAGCTTTGCAAGGTCCTTGCACAGCTCAGAGTGGACAAGAGGCAACAATGTGCCCTTGCGTCAGAGAAGAAAAAAAACGTCCTGGGCTCTGTTAGTAGGATTGTAGCCAACAAACCCAAAGAAACAATCTTTCCCCTCTGTTTGGGGCATCTAAAACATTGTGTGGTTTTCTGTGGGCCCTGAGTACCAGAAAGACATTGACAAACTGGAGTGACTCCAACAGTTTTACCAAGGTGGCCAGCACACAACAGCTCTCAGCCTCTCCTTGTGTATCTTTTTCTTTTTCACATGGAGAAGACAAAGATGAGGGTTAGGGAGCAGAAAAGGGTATTACTGCCTTCTAGAACTGCCTACAAAGGGATGTAGAGAAGACAGAGCCAGACTGAAGTGAGCATTGAAAGGACAATAGTCAAGGGACACATGTTATAGCAATTCAAACGGTATGAGATTTTTTTTTCCCCCACAGTGACGGGGTATTCAAACACTGGACGTGAGTCCCTGAGAATTTGCAGAATCTCCACCCTTAGAGGTATTTCAAGCTCAAGTATGCAAGGACATGAGTAACCTGATGCAACTTAGAAACAACAATTATAATTTGTTGATTTTTTCATCAACATGATTGTAATCTCAACATCAACATATATCATATAATGTCAACATAATTATAATTTGTTGACTGCAGTCGAGTTTTTCTCCAGTATGAGTCTTGCTACTAATAGTTTGCAGGAAAACATCTTCCTAATTTGCATAAAATTTAAAAGCTGTAAAGTTATATTCTAACTCTGCCATCCACTTAAGCTTATTCCCTGAACACCTTAACGTTAAGGCCACACATTCTTTCACAAGGTCTTTCTGAAAATATCCGTTTCCATGTTAGAGATACAATAGCCTAGTCTGGTTACAGAAATATGAGGGAGGAGACTGGGAAAGCAGGGAAGATGTCAATGAAAGAACTTTCAGAAAAATCAAATAATATAAATTAATGAAAGCCGGACTTCCACAAAACTTCTCATTCTGCAATATAATGCACATTAGACCAAGTTTCCTCAGACCCAGGGAACAATCTTACAGGCTTAATCCAGTGCAGATGAAGTAGAAATACAGAAACACCTTCATAGAGGAGACAGTCTGGAAGGCTGACTGAGAAGTTAGTCTACTGTGAATTTACTACATGATTGTGAGGTAAATAAAAGGTTAGGATAATCTTAGGCAGTTTAGAAAGGAAAAGTAAGGCGCTGAGAACAACGTATCTCTATACATTTGGGAGCAATGCATCCATTTTTGACAATTCAGTACAGAAAGACGGGTGCATTTGACAGATGTACATTTTCTGCAAGACTGAATGAAGAAAATTCCAGACAATTGCAATAAAAATGTATTTTATCCTATGAAAATGAACTGACAAGTTTGTTGAAACCTTAGCAACACAGATATGTGAAAGATTGCACTAAAACATGCAAACATCTGAAAGGGGGAAAAAGATGAAAAACTATTTGTGATTTTTATCTGACTTTCCACTGAAGTAAGATTTGATCAATCTATATTTCTCGTCCCTTTATTTCATTCACTGTGGAGTGATTCTCTATTGTTACTATGATACACTCCAGGGTGAGGGGAGCACGGGCTGACATGGTCATTACCTCATTCAGATTTGCTTATTCTTGGGTTTATTCCTGGAGCATACGGAACTAGCTTAACTAAGGCTTTACATTCAGCTATATGATGGATAATTTCCTGGTTGACTCGGCCCATAGGCTGTCAGAAACTCTGTGTAGAGCATCATGCTTACATTAAACCTAGAAATGTTAATTTTCACACATCTATTTCAGTGCATCACTTGTCATTATTTGAGGAGCTAGTTGCTCCTCAAATATACAAAAAGCAGTAAGGATGACTATAGACCATCAATTCTAATATGCTTTTCTGAGCATGCAATGCAAGAAGGATTGGGATTTAATTAAGGACATTTGGTTTGAATAATATGAAGAACCAACCTGATTGTGGGATTAATTAGGCCACAGAACAAATACCTTCCCAAAGGAAGAGGAGGGATTTCTATCACTTGAATGATTATAATGTTATAACAAGACAATGAAACTAAGGAGAACCCACAGCAGAATAACCAGCTTGTGACTTGGTAAAGGAGACATTTAGTAATCTTCCAAATTAAAGTTGTCAAAAAATGAAATTTTCATATTTAAAGAAAAGGGCAGCCGGTTCCTATAGCTGTAGGTTGGGCAAGAGAATACATGACTTCTGTAATACAAAAAGGAATGGTGGCAGTAACAAGATAATGGAGAAGAAGGTGCATCACTGCACAAGAGCATGGTATCTTGCTGAATCTCTAAATGCATTGGAGAGAATAATCATAAAAAAAATGCTCTTAAAAACTTCCAACTTGCTGCCAGGCAGAAGCAGGAATCTTCTCCCACTTCTGAGTAAAAGCCTAATTACCTTATGTCTTTTTCAAGTGCAAATACGTTCCATGTATTTAAAAATGGCGGCAAAATGTATATCTACTTGTATACATGGTGCTGATAAAATGGTATTGAGCCTGACGTTTTTCTGTGAATTTCTGAATAAAGCAAAAAGAGTAATAACCATTTTTTTTCTGCTACACTTCCCAAACACTGATCTGCTGGGTTTTTCACCTAAATAAAATCCACTGTTGTTTAACCCACAGCCTATTTATTTGCATCATTTTGCATTCATTTCTCTTTGCCCTTTTAAACCTTGAAATCTAACTCTGCAATGCAGCAATAACTTTACTTAACACAATGATCATATTCAGGTCTTCTGAAGTTTTATTCCATAAAACACCACAATCTATAAAGTAAAATTCAAACTTTTTATCCCGTTTGCCATGACAAAACCTTCTTCTAAATTGTCAGCTATTTTCTTACACTCAATGCAGCCCAGCTGTTTCAAGAATTGTAAGCCTATAAACTAACTGGCTTATGAATATTGTCCAATTTTGAAGATGCAAGCCTTATTCAAAGAAACTCTTGTGAATCTTAATATTGCCTACTATTTATATTACAGTCATGCTTTAAGATTTGAAGCAAGTCAGATCATACTGAAGCATGACAGATGCCACAGAAATATTATCTTCACCATTTTTCTTAAACACATCTCAGTTCCATGCTCTTGCTCCTAATCAAGCCTCTATTATGACCCATGAAGAACCATCTTTCAAGCTTCTGATTATTTTACCATCTGACTAATAATGTCCTACAAATACAAAAGGTACCATACATAATATCTGCTGCTCCATCTTTCAAAGAAATGGGTCATTAAATTTTCTGGAGAGAGAGGAAATGGAAGGAAGTACTTGGAACAGCTTTCTTTAAACTTACTTTTGCTACAAGAGACATTTATTTTACTAGATAACAATATCAGTTACTAACCCAAAATCTATGTGCTTTATAAACCATGATTCAGATTAGGAGGATTTGTGAAAAACTGCATACTTGTCACACTGATGCACTTAGCAAATGCAAGCCTCCAATATATGTGTACAGTATTGTGGAAGAAAAGAATTGCTAAACAAATTACTGCATTTTACTACCCAGCAGAGTAATAACCGTAGCAACATCTCATAGAAGAGGAGGAAGGTTGAGAAATTGTAGCTTTGGGATTAGGTATTTGTAGATTCCATTTTGAAGAGAGAATCTTTATTTAATTAAATGTTTATTTAATTTGGGAAGAAAAAACAAATATTTTGTGTCTATGATGGAATAGAAAAATTATATAGAAAGTTATATAACCTTGTAGAAATTATACTGTTACTGACACACAGCATGTTACAATAAATAAATAAATAAATAAATAAATAAAATAAAAATGCATCTATATAGAGAGTGGCTGTGTAGATATTAATAAAACATAAAAGGATGAGGTGAATATACAATGACCAGAAAATCCAGTTTTCAATATAAAACTCCTCCAACTCCTCCTGGGACTCATCATCATGTCACATGTGTATTTACTAATACAATTATGAGAACAGTCTAACTCATTTTATATTTCTTGGCTTAGAATTCAGTTATGCCCTTTTAAATTTATTGAATACATTGCTTGACAATTTAAAAGATAAATTCAGAATCACATGGATAGACTGTAGAAGTCTAGGAGTTTATGTTTGTCTCAGTTTTAGAAATACCTAAAAGTCTGCATATCAACCTGAAATTCTCCAGCTTTTTGACTGAGAAACCTTCCTGAATGTTTAATCGGTCTTTTGAGATATGTCAGCCCTTTCAATTCCAGTTTTATTTGTGGAGGCAAAGATGTGTGGAGGCAAAGATGTGACTGAACAGCTGTGAGTGAACTCCATTTGGACCATGATTTCCAGAGCCTCAGAAAGTTAGAAGGGATATCCAGGGGTCTCTAGTCCAAATCCTGAGGCAAAGCAAGTTCAGCTAAAGCAGGTTGCCAGGGGCTATGCCCAGTCGAGTATTGAAATTTCCAGAAATTGAGATCCTCTCTGGGCCTCATTCCAAGTTTTTTCAAATTTATGACCTACTCAAATGAATCACTAGCAAAGCTGAACACTAAATCATAGGATTTTTTCAGAATGTAAAGGAAGGTTTTGCTGTGACTATGTTCCAGATATGCAACTTGGCCTCCATTTTTCCAGAAGATAATCAAACCATATTTTCCATTCTACTTTCTTTATAAGTTTCTCTATATGAAACCACAAATCCTTATAAAAGTTTATTGTGCTTTCAGTTTTTTAAGTATATCAAGGTAGGTAAATTCTTACTTTTTAATATGCTGCCTCTTTATAATTTACTATCATAAAACAGGAAGACTCTCCTCAAATTCCCTGAGAGCAAGCTTATCCTCAGAGAGAACTGAGATGAAAGAGCTCTTTCAGAAAAGCAGACACCTGACATAGGATTGTCCAACTGGAAATCATTATAACAATCTAATTGAATTAAATTTCTAAGTACAATATAACCATTCTAGCAAAGTAATAGTTGGCCAGACTCCTTACCACATGCAATGAGAGCATCAGCACTGCAGTTTGCATCAGGAGTTCATTTTTAAAGCAAGTGTCCCAATTGCCTGTATATCCTCTACTCACACAGTAGAGCAGTTTTGGACTTCAAGGACTAGGTTCCAATCAGGTGAGACATGCTCTATGACAGCACTCAGTGTAGGTCATTGGCTCATGGGCATGAAGTCCATGATACCAGACTATAACTAGTCTGAAATAAAGTCCCAGAAAGAAATAGAGAGTGAATTTCAGGTCTTCAGTACCAATTGCTCTGTCCTGGAGATTTGCTCTGCATAGTTCTCACTACCTGATCTCCTTTCTTTGCCATGCCTCACTAGAATAACATGTCAGAACTATCATGCTGGTTAACAATTTCTAAGGCTTTAGAGGTGCAGTTTATGTTGCTTCTTAAGAACAATCAATATGCGTCACTTCAGTATCCTTAAATGTTAGTTTCTGTTCATTTTGAAGAAATGATTTTTATGATGGTTACTTTAGATCTAGCTTACTTTTAATATGATTAGCTGGGAACAATTCCATCACATTATTGGGAATTTCTAAGCTCCCGAGTACTTTTGGCACAAATTTTTTTTTAGTATACAGTATGCGTAAGGTTGCTTATTCTTCAAAACCAGAATAAGGTACTATTGATGGAAGGATTCTGTATAGTGTGGTGAATACACTGCAAGTTTATCTTAATGCATATCAGCTTCCCTTTGGAGGAACCTAACCTTGCCACAAACAAGTATAAAGTCCTTACTGTGAATGTTGTATGCAAGTTTCAAAGCACTAAAATCTGTACTGAAACTATATTATATAAAACACAAGTGATGTTGCATCAGCAGACAAAAGTGTCAGAACATTTACCAAGAGGTGTTATTAACTTATTATTTGACACAGACAGTTTCTTAATGTTTTATGCCTATAATGCTACTCTAGATGATGCATTTCCATTAGATCTTCCCAGTTATGCTCAGCAAGTAGAAGAGGAAAGAGCACACAGCAACAGCTAGCAAGGGATTTCAGGTAGTTACCTGAAAATATTCTGAAAGTATATTAGTAATGAGGGAGATCAAAAAAAAAAAAAGAAAAAAAGAAAAATAAAAAAAAATAAAAATAAATCTGTCTGGTCTGCTACTGTATGGAGAAGATAAACTAGAAAGAGGAAAATGTTGAAGGCCAAAATTTAATCTCATCTTTGCTTCCACCTGCACTAGTGAGATCAACTGCAAACAGGTAGCCAGTACAAGTAACACCAATGACTCAGGGACAAAAATCTCTCCAAAATATAGAAATTACAATTTAGGAACATTTAGATAAGTTAAATATTTTCAAAACAGCTAGGGTTCACTTTTTTAGAGACTGACAAAGGCAATGTCAAAATGAATAATCATTTCTAACTCAAGAGAATGGTAAAGTATTGGACAAAAAAAAAGGACAAATGTTGTGCCTGCATTTTGTTGTTGTTATTGTTGTTGTTTGTTTGTTTTTTTTTGTTTTTAAAGGGGATGGGGAAAAAGGGTCAGACAGTTATAGAGGAAGCAGCTTAATTTCCAGGAAAAATACAGGGACAAGTAATCAAACTAGTTGTAAGCTTCTAAAAGATAAGAAACAGTCCACACAGATTTAGCAAGAAGTAGTCACAAGAAATACATTGAATTTCTATGGCAATGCAACAAATCTAAAAAAAAAAAAAAAAAAAAATCAAGGAGAAAAATGTTTGACATATATGGTTGTTGTCACAGTCTTACAGGCAAGCTTAAAACAAAAACATGAACTAGATTAGTCTAATGCTGTAAAAATTTGCCACAGTTGTTAGGCATTCACCACCAGAGAAGGGGCATCAAGTCAGAGTCCTTCCAATACCGTTCTATGTTTTCAGTAACATAATAATAGAGAGTATGTATTTTTTTAAAGAAAGATACAGGAGTGCAGAGAGTTGTACATGAACACAAAAATAGTTGAAACAAAACAAATTCCACCAAAAATTCCCCAGAAAACTATAACTAATTGGAGAAAAAATCTGGAAAATTGAATGCAGTTCAAAAGGAACGAAGAAATTTAGAGACACAAAGAATAGTGAATAGTCAGCTAGCAAGAAACCCTGAAGACTTGATCAGAAGGTTATATAGTTGATCATAAGTTGTTTATGAGTCAGTAAATGTCAGGTACATACAAAGAAAGGAAGCAACATACCGGAAGACATAAAAAAAAACATTCTGCTATGTTCCAGAAATAATAATTCATCTAGATATCTTCTGAAATAGTGCATATATTTTGGTCACTGCAGTTCAAGTAAAAAATTGAAAAACCTGAAAAAGAAAGAAATAAAGAAGAAAATACAAAAAAATAAGAAAGATCAAAGGTCTTAAACAAGAAAACCTTAAACAGAAGAAAAAAAGCAGACCGAATGGAGATTTTATAACAGTCTTCATATACGAAAAGGAAGGAAAGAATCTGTTCACTGTTTTTATTTATGATACCATAAGAATTAATGAGCATAACTCACAACTAAGGAGATTTAAGTTAGATATTAGGAAAATCTTTCTAATTGTAAGAATGCTTAAGCTCAGGATAGATTTCCCTGAGGAAGCTGCAAAGACTTCATAACTGGAAATCTTTAAGAACAGATATGTATTCATCTGTCAAAGTTGAAAAAATACAGGTGATCCTGTCCTGAAGCAGGATCTTGAAGCAGGATAGACAAGGTGACTAAGATCTCTACTTGCTCTTCTTCCTCTGATGCAGAAACATCATTTACTAGAGAAAGAACTCAAAGGGACAGACTCCTAATGTGAGAGGCGAGTTTAATTTGATGCAGAAATATCATTACCTATAGTGAAGGATTTAGGAAATCCTAACCCTCCAACTTTCATCGCAGGAAAGATGGGCTGTCTAGAAAATTTTAAACAAATGGAAAGATATAATTTTCTAGTGCTTGGTTAATGGCATTAAAGGTATGGTCTTCCTACATACTCCATCTTTTTAGTTACTTTTTCTAAACATTTTTCATGCTCACAGTTGTATACTGTTTGTAGTAGTTTCCATCTTCATATTTGAAGAAGCAGTTTCTTGTCAGAAAGTTGAATTTCAGAAAGAAAATTTATTTCTTGTAATATCTTTATATGACCTTTCCTCTCTATATCATCTATCTAGGTATCAAACACATCATAATCATACTACAGTCCCAAATGGCAATTTCTGATGCTGCACTTTTTCTTTTCATGGGATAAAACCTATGCTAAGTGTTTAGCATCACCTTAGCTGTGCTGATTAAAATAATTTCTATCAGATTCATATAAAAATTATATGTAGTTAGAAAATTGGAAAAACAAAAAAAGGATTCATTCAAAAAATACCAAAGAAGGTGTACAGCCTTCCTTAACATATTCACATTATATGCCATATGGACCAATTCTAGAAACTCCACCTAGCAGGGTGTCCTCTTTTTATAACTATCTTTGCTCTTCATTAGCCAAGGAGATTTCAACTGTCTTGGTGGTCCTTAGGCTGAAAATTGGTAAAAATATACCTATAGTACTAGCTATTGATCGACAAACAAATTACAAGCTGGGTAAGTACATAGGCATAATATCCAATGACATACATCATCTAAACTAACTGTTTTTAAGCTGTTTCTTTTAGAAGAAATTATAATGATTGTGGAGACATACAAAGCTGCACCTAGACTTCCAACTGAAGCTGAGAAAAAGCCTATATAAAAGAAGCTGAGAAAAAAGCCTATATAAAAATCTAACCTAAGTCTTCATAAGACAGGGCTGAAACTTAAACTGAATATTCTTTTGATGCTAGAAAAAGCTCTGACACCACAGAAAATCTATTTTGACAACTGTAGGAGTTAAACTCTAATTTCAGATGCATGGCTGTCAAAGAAAAAAAAAAACTGTTTCTATGCCTACAAAGATTAGAATCTGGCAGATGATCTAAAAACCCAGCTAAATATTCTTTTTATAGAGTCACCTCCTGGTCCCCTTATACACATAAGAAGTCTTGCAGCATTCAAGAACAATAAGGAGGATTTGGCTCTTCTTTCTTTTCTGTTCAAAAATATGCTGTAAGATAAAATCAATACAGACAACCCTATATTAAGCTCAAGGTCACTCATAGCAGGTAACTACTTATGCTACCACGTCTCCTGTTTATATGCATCTCTGTCATCAATACCGCTTTTGCAACTATTGGCAATTTTTCAGTATAGTTTTCCATGTCTGTCCTGAGGTGTGGCAACATGCAATGGAGCAGCCCACTATGACAGAACTTGCCCTTCACTCAGAAGAGTTCTGTACCTTCAAATACCAACATAAGCAATTTCTTCTTCCCTATGCTGTTATAATGCTTTGATGAGCAAGTTTTCCTTCATCAAACTCTTGCTAGATGTCAAAATACCCTTTCCTTGATATGGAGAAATATGAACCACAAGTTTTGAATAGAGGAAGGAACAATTTATTGTGGTTATATGGGCTGTACTCACAGTAGCTACACAACACTGCTAATTGAATATGTATTTATTTGTATTTTTATGTATATTTATATACACATACATATATTTAATGCATATATATATTATTTTTTTATGTACCTGAAAAATGAGGAACAAAAGTTAATGTGTGGTTTTTAAAATGTTAGCTTAAGTATCATCTGAAATCTGAAAAACACTGCTCTAGACCGTCAGTCTAATTAAAGAGGTTAAGGAATTCAGAAGAGAAGGTTTAAATAAAAATAAATTTACTCTGAATACTAATGGTGAAATAAAAAGGTTTCACATATATAAAACCTAAGCTGAGTAAAACACGTCAGAGTACATCAGATACCTGCAATATGATTCATAATGTGTATAGGTGATCAAGAAAAAAGTTTTGTGATAAATGATTGAGTCCCAAATAGGATTCCAAATAAAGTTTGCAATTTATTAAGCGAAGAGAAGCAAGCAAACAGCGCTGGGTGTGCTGGGAGTCTCTGCTCTACCAAGATGCACACCTGTTACATCAGGTGGCTGATTTTTATGCTCCTAGACTAATACATATTCATCATTATTCCTAGAAAAGGCAGGGTTATTATAATTAGTTCCCGGAATCTGAACCTTCTCCCGGACGCATGCGTATCAGTCTCTGGTGGTATCTCTGGGGGTCTCTTGTGCTGAAGGCTCATAGTCTTCCTCCCAGTCTTCCTTCCTGTCCTTCGGTCGTCCTTCAACTCCCCCTTTCTACTTATTTGGTGATCTCTTTGCCGGATATTAGAGGCTTGGGCAGCGTCCCATGCAAAAGTCAGCAGTTTCCTAAAAAAACTCCTTGTTCCTCTTATCTCCCAGACTTGAGTCTCAATGTTCATCCTTCAAACCCTCTATTTACACAAATTGCTGGGCCCTTCCTTTGCACGGCACAAGGACTATGTACACTAATCAATCTGTTTTTCTTAGATAGAAGGTTATATTTCATCATGCGGCCCTAGCATTGTTCCGTACTGACACGAATCAAATGGACACATTTCACAGTTTTATACTAAAGATGTCAACTTCCACTGTCAGAATTAAAATATGGAATCAGCAGAAACTCTGCTTAACACAATTATCTAATTCTGCTATGCATAAAGGCAGTGTGATATTGTCAGTTTCTCTTTTCTACATTTTCAGTTTTTTCATAGAACACTTTAAAAGTAGACCTACTCTAAACAAACAAACAAACCTACAACCAAATCCCACAGGTTTTTCCCAGAACATTTGTATAAATGTATTTTCTTCCAAGAATCCATTTTTTTTCTCCTCTAGCACCTTTCCAAAAAAATGTGTTACGCAGGCTTGTGCAGTGTTGATAAACAGTTGGTTTGAGCTGTTTAACAGGACTTTTTCTGTTGATATTGATTAGGCCACTATAAAAGGGATTTTATTTTATGATACCTTTCCCCCCATATATGAAAATCAAGACGAAGTGGAAAACAAACAAAAAAGTAGGATATGATACCTTTTGAAAAATGTTTCAAAAAACAGGTGTGTGTCCTGAAACTTTCCACGTCTAGAATGCAAGGAAGTCTTACCTAAAATGGTCCTGACCTTTCCAAATAGAATCATTCACTTGTAAAAGCTGAAAATCATAGGGTGCATTATACATTCCTTTCTAGTTATTTTACTATTCTTTGCTGTCTCAGGTATTTACTTATATTGGGTCATTTTCTGAGATAACACTGTAGCTATAAGTATTTTAATCTCTCTTCAGTTCTGTCTCTAGAACAACCTGTTGCCTGTGACACTACAGTGTTCTTCATAAACACAATTAATTCGGTTAAGGAACTAGGTTGGCTAAGATATAATGCTGACATAACGCAGTTGGATTAAACTATTCTTCATACTACAGCTTTCCTCCAGCAGCATCCTGCTACAGCAGGAAAACATCACACATTAGTCAAAAATGTCAGGGGGATTTGAGTGTGCTAATGTTTAGGTCTTGATACAAAACCAGGAGAATCATTCTTGCTTGTATCTTAGCAGTTGTTGGTACGTGCACACCATCTGCACTAGGAAAGCACATCAAGGATGGAAATAGCTTTAAACTGTTTCACAATCTTCCCAGCTTTTGTATGAATTCACCATTGTTTTATTTATACTTGCCTTTTTAGTGTATATAGTGACAATACACCAAATGCTGGAGTGAGAGAGGGACTTGCCAGAGCTAACCAAGGGACAAATCACAGAGTGATTGCTGCACTTGGGCACTAGGATGGCCAGCACACAAGAGCAATCTATTACTCTGTGGAAAGTAGAGCAGAGGAAGATATTAGTACTTTTTATTTTTCAGTTTCACATTATGCCATTTTCCCCAGTCATGAGTGAAAACACATTCAGAAAGATATTTAATCATCTTGGAGTTCTAAGCAACAAAGTAATTCCTGGTCTCCTCTCCCAATTTCATAACTCTATATACACAGTGTAAGAGGGGAAAGCACATGCATATGTACACAGAGCATAATCCTAACGAGCTGAATGCTGTAAAGAAGTAACATAGCTTCTGGCAATCTTCTCTGCATGTTTTAACAGTTATGTTCAGGTTTCAGCATGCCAGACCCATATCAGGTTTGAGAGTTTATGGGTGAATATTAGAGAACAAGCCAACAGGCCACCCAATCAGGGACAGGATATAAAGAGTGTTTTGTTTTGTTTTTCCTTCATCTCCAGGAATCATCATGCTCACAGGCCATGATCTTGCTAGGTGACTTCAACCAAACTGACATCTGCTGGAAAAGTGGAACAGCAAATTGCAAGCAGTCCAGGAAACAACTGGAGTGCATTGAAACCAACTTCCAAAGTATGGGGGTCAAAGAGCCCAACCAGAGAAGAGATGTTTATGGATCTGTTCCTCACCAATGCAGAGGAACTTATCAGGGAGGTCAAGATTGAAGGTAGTCTGGGCTACAGTGATTATGCCCTGGTAGGATTCTTAGTCCTGAGGGATACTCAAACCCAAACCATGCTCTGAATCACATGGCCACAGCCTTTTAAAATCTGAGTAGGTTTGTGCTTCCATCTAGTTGCAGCTGCTCAGGTGCAGGCTGTTTCTGTTACCTCTTCAAAAAAGCCACTGTATGAGTATTTGACTCTAAAACTAGCAATGATTCCAGTTGTTCTATATTCTTGACGCTCTGGAATTTACTTATGGACACAACATTACTAAAAGCTGATGTTCAACTGTACAAAGCATTCCTGAACCCATTTGCTTCACTTCAGATAGCTTAAAAAGTACACATAACCTATATGCTGCTTTCTCCTCAATTTCTGCATGCCATTCAGGTTTCTCTCATTAATTTGATCAATGTTTTGGAAGAATTCTAGAAAGCCTCTCAGAAACTTTATCCCTTCAAGGGACTTGACTATCCCAAATTATAGCTAACATTTCTTTGGCTGCTCCTTTCCCAAGAAATGCCTCCATCCAGAAAAATATGCCTTTAGTTGCCTAGACATGCACTGAGTGCTTTGTGCCTGGATAGCAGCTAGTGGATTCCACTCAGACTGATGATACCAAAGATGCAGAAGAATCAGCAAACAAAAAATTCACATATAAAGATTTACTAAATCAGTACTACTAAGAAAAAAATCCACTTGTTCTTTTTCTTTCTTTCTTTCTTTCTTTCTTTCTTTCTTTCTTTCTTTCTTTCTTTCTTTCTTTCTTT
>CM021710.1:14093219-14116027 GCA_011074415.1 Stictonetta naevosa
TCATCGCAGTCTACAGCTTCCTTGTGAGGGGAAGTGGAGGGGCAGGCGCTGACCTATTCTCCTTAATCACCAGTGATAGGACCCGCAAGAATGGTGCCAAACTGAGGCAGAGGAGGTTTAGGCTAGACATCAAGAAGAGGTTCTTCACTGAGAGGGTTGCCACACACTGGAACAGGCTCCCCAGGGAAGTAGTCACTGCACCAAGCCTGTTGGAGTTTAAGAAGCATTTGGACTGTGCACTTAGTCACATGGTCTGAATTTTTGGATAGACCTGTGCGGTGCCAGGAGTTGGACTCGATGATCCTTACAGGTCCCTTCCAACTAAGGATATTCTTTGATTCTATGATTCTATAAATATAGAAATCCAAAATGGTTCACATGTTAGGGAAAGAGTTGAACATTTGGCACTGAGATCAAAGTCCACCATTTCTTGGTGCAGAGGTACAGCAGTTGCCACTATCTCAAGTGTTCTTTTAACATTCTCTGAGACACTGCATCCACTGATGGGCCAGTGCCCGCAGAACTGCAGCTGACTTATAATTAAATATGAGTACTACCTTAGAGTCATGGGATTTCCTTTATGTCCATGAAAGCTGGAGATTTTGTAAGTACAGAAATTCTCTGTCATTCATTCATTCAGATTCAGCCACAGTTTCAAATGTAAAATTTTGATCTCCTTCACAAATATAGTGTTTCTCTTTTAATTACTTACTTTAAAATTAGAACAGTTATCTTGAAATGTTATTAAAAAAAAAAAGGCAGAATTAATTAGGTCAATAATGAAATGCAGGTTCTACCTACTCATTACTTAAGAAATGTACCATAAAGGAGTGATTAAAATGTTTAGTTACCATGGCTACCTCTATATCACACGGCAAGGAAAACTTGCACTCATGATAAAAAACTATCCCTTAAAAAACTAGCCACTATTAGCATCTTTTCCCCCATTATTTTCAGAAGAAAAGTCTCTTAAATAGAAGCAATTATGTGACAGACCAAGCATAAGTTTTCCTATTTCTTGCTACACATTTTTTGTGTGTGTTTGTTTGGTTTGTTGTTTACTTGTTTGGTTTTTTTTGGTAGGTAAAATGATAAATACCTTTGACTTGCCTTAGCAGTTAATGATTTTCACAGAGCACCAAATTTTTCAAGTTTAAGACTAAACAAAGAGAGAAGGAACTTTTTTAGCACTGATATGAACATGCTTTGTGATTTATAATTTCAGATCTGCAGTTTTAGACCAAGGTTTAAAAATATCAAACTGTTTCTGCTGTGCAACAAGTATCTGTATCCTATGTGGCAGTACAAAAACCTAAATTGGTGAGATAAGCATCAGTAAAGCAGATAAAGCAATAAAACGAGTTACAGCTGTGGTGGTTTTACTGTGCTAGGCAGCTGAACACCACAACTGCTCTCTCACTCCCCCTCCTCAGATGAGGAGGGGAAGAAGTAAAGGAAAGAACAACTCATGGGTTGAGATAAGGATAATTTAATTAAAGAGAAAAAAAATGTTATTATGGAAATATTATTATTAATTAAACAATTCAACTAAAGGGAAAAAAGGGAAAGAGGAAGAGGGAGGGGGAAAGGGAATAACAAAACAAAACAAGTAAAGGCTATGTCGAAGTGCAGAGGAAAGAAATTACTCTCTACTTCCCACAAATGAGCGATGCTTGACCATGTCCTTGAAGCAGGGCCTCAATGCACATAGCTGGTGTTCGGGAGGACAGACATTTTCACAAAGAGAGCCCACCCTCCCCTCTTCTTCCTTTTTCCACCTTTTATAGCTGAGTGTGACATCATATGGTATGGAATATCCCTTTGGTTGGTTTAGGTCAGCTGCCTGATGCGGTGCCAGCACTGCTCAGCAGCAGACACAACACTGGTGTGATACCACTGCTGTTGTAGCTACAAGTGCAGAGTGTAGTACTGTATGGGCTGCTGCAGGGAAAGTTAACATCCCAGCCAAACCCAGTACAACCTCCACCAGTTATTCCATAATATTTGTGTCACTCTCAGATCCCCCGTACTTTGGCATATTCTCATCATCATTGTTCCTTGTTCTTTAACAAATTGATAGGTAGGTACATCTTTACATTCTATAGGTCTCTTCAGAAAACATCCATAAGAACTGTTGACGATTTAGTCTTCGTCTGCCAAAATGGTCACTCAGGGCAGGCAGAGTTGGATGTCTGGACGCCAGTACCAGCTTAGCTCTAGTCCTTGTTGCACTTGCCCAGTTCCTTGCAAAGTTGACCTGTCGTTGATCTTGCAGCGTCTTCCTACAACATATAACTTAGATTACAGATTAGCTTTCTCCCAAAGTTACATTTCCTTGAGGCACACACCTGATATCCCCACCCTTCTGCATTACCCACCAGCTATACCCTGGTCCTTGGGCAAAGACAATCCCACGAGTGGGTTTGCCTTTTCCCAAAGCAGGAGCAACCCACACCACCTTCCCCATCCACTTTCCTACATGCACTACAGGGACTTTATCTCCCTTCACCGTGTGTAGGGGTTTTGTTTCAGCAGGACCAGCATGGCTAGCAGACCCCATGTTACTAACTAGCCAAGTGGCTTCTGGTAGATTTATGTCCCATTGTTTCCATGTCCCAGCACCCAATGCTCTTAACATAGTCTTTAACAGTCCATTGTACCTTTCAACCTTCCCAGAGGCTTGTGGGTGATAAGGGATGTGATATACCCACTCAATACCATGCCTCTTGGCCCAGGAAGTGACCAAATTGTTTCGGAAATGACTCCCATTGTCAGACTCAATTCTCTCTGGTGTACCATGACGCCACAGCACTTGCCTTTCTAGGCCCAAGATAGTGTTTCGGGCCGTGTCATGGTTTATGGGGTATGTTTCCAGCCACCCAGTTGTTGCTTCTACTATGATGAGTATGTACCGCTTGCTTTGGCGGTTTTGTGGGAGTGGTCCGATATAGTCAATTTGCCAGGCCTCACCATATCGAAACCCTAGCCACCTCCCCCTGTTTCAAGGAGATTTTACCTTCATGGCTCTCTTGATTGCAGCACAGATCTCACACTCATGGGTAACCTGTATGATGGCCTCAATGGTCAGGTCCACACCTCGATCAAGAGCCCATCTGTATGTGGCATCCCTCCCAGATGTCCTGATGTTTCATGGGCCCATCGAGCTACAGACAGCTCTCTCTTACGTCCCCAGTCCAGGTCCACCTGAGCCACTTCAATTTTTGAAGCTCGATCCGCCTCTTTGTTGTTCTGATGTTCTTCAGTAGCGTGACTCTTGGGCATGTGGGCATCCACATGACGTACTTTTACATCCAGGTTTTCTACCCGGGCAGCAATATCTTGCCACAGGGTAGCAGCCCAGATAGGTTTACCTCTGCACTGCCAGTTGCTCTGTTTCCATTGCTGCAGCCACCCCCACAGAGCATTTGTCACCATCCATGAGTCAGTGTAGAGGTACAGTACTGGCCATTTTTCTCTTTTGGCAACCTCTAGGGCTAGTTGTATGGCTTTTACTTCTGCATACTGACTCAACACGCCTTCCCCTTCCATGGCCTCCACAACCTGTCATGTGGGACTCCACACAGCAGCTTTCCATTTCCAATGGCTCCCTACCACATGACAGGATCCGTCAGTGAACAACACATACTGCTTTCTGTCTTCTGGCAACTCATTATATGGTGGTGCCTGTTCAGCACGGGTTACCTCTTCTGTCGGCACTCCGAAATCTCTGCCTTCCGGCCAGTCCATGATCTCTTCCAGGATTCCTGGGAGATTGGGTTTTCCCATTTGAGCCAGCTGTGTAATTAACGCTACCCACTTACTCCACGTAGCATCAGTCGCATGGTGTGTAGTGGGAATTTTCCCTTTGAACATCCAATGTAACACAGGTAGCCATGGTGCCAAGAGGAGCTTTGGTTCTGTACCCACAACTTCTGAAGCAGCTCGAACACCCTTATATGCTGTTAGTATCTCTTTTTCGGTTGGGGTGTAATTGGCTTCTGATCCTCGATAGCCTCGGCTCCAGAAACCCAGAGGTTGACCTCGAGTTTCTTCTGAGGTTTTCTGCCAGAAGCTCCAGGTGAGGTCATGCTCCCCAGCTGCAGTGTAAAGTATGTTTTGCACAGCTGGTCCAGTATGGACAGGCCCAAGGGCTACTGCACGAGTTATTTCTTGTTTGATTTGTTCAAAGGCCTGTTGTTTCTCGGGGCCCCACTCAAAATAGTTTCTCTTTCGAGTCACTCAATATAGAGGACTCACAAGCTGACTATAGCCTGGAACATGCATTCTCCAGAATCCCACAAGGCCTAGGAAAGCTTGTGTTTCCTTTTTGCTAGTTGGTGGAGACATTGCCATTATTTTGTTAATCACATCCATCGGAATATGGCGACGTCCATCCTGCCATTTTACCCCCAGGAACTGGATTTCCTGTGCAGGTCCCTTGATCTTACTCTGTTTAATGGCAAAACCAGCTTTCAGGAGAATTTGTATTACTTTTTTCCCTTTCTCAAAAACTTCTGCTGCTGTGTTGCCCCACACAAGGATGTCATCAATGTACTGCAGGTGTTCAGGAGCTCCCCCTTGTTCCAGTGCAGACTGGATCAGTCCATGGCAAATGGTAGGGCTGTGTTTCCACCCCTGGGGCAGTCGATTCCAGGTGTATTGGATGCCCCTCCGAGTGAAAGCAAACTGTTGCCTGCATGCTGCTGCCAAAGGGATGGAGAAAAATGCATTAGTGATATCAATTGTGGCATACCACTTAGCTGCTTTTGACTCTAGTTCGTACTGAAGTTCTAGCATGTTCGGCACTGCAGCACTCAGCGGTGGCGTGACTTCATTCAGGCCACGATAGTCCACTGTTAGCCTCCACTCACCGTCAGACTTTCACACTGGCCATATAGGACTATTAAAGGGTGAGCGAGTCTTGCTGATCACTCCTTGACTCTCCAGCTGATGAACCAACTCATGGATGGGAATCAGGGAGTCTCGGTTGGTGCGATATTGCTGTCGGTGCACTGTTGTGGTAGTGATTGGTACCTGCTGTTCTTCAACCTTAAGTAATCCTAACACGGAGGGGTCTTCTGAAAGGCCAGGTAGGGTAGACAGCTGCCTAATCTTCTCTGTGCTCAAAGCAGCTATGCCAAAAGCTCACTGGTACCCTGTTGGATCCTTAAAGTACCCTCTCTTGAGGTAGTCTATGCCAAGGATGCATGGAGCTTCTGGGCCAGTCACAATGGGATGCTTTTGCCACTAATTCCCAGTTAGACTCACTTCAGCTTCCAATACAGTTAGCTGTTGGGATCCCCCTGTCATTCCAGAGATACAGATGGGTTCTGTCCCTTGGTAGCCTGATGGCATTAAAGTACATTGTGTGCCAGTGTCCACTTGAGCTTTGTATTCTTGTGATTCCAATGTGCCAGGCCATCGGATCCACACAGTCCAATAAATCCGGTTATCCCTCTCCTCTACCTGGACAAAGGCAGGGCCCCTCTAGTCCTGGTTGGAGCATCTGCCACTTAATTCTTGCAAATGAGAAGCAGAGGTCCCTTCATCAGGGTCAAGAATAACATCAGCTCTTCTACTGCCTCTGGAGAACTGCCCAACAGAAACTGGAGCAGCGTTTTTCTTAGGGGCCCCTCTTCTTGCTGCTTCAGTTCACGTACCCGAGCAACTAAGGTTGAAGTAGGTACACCATCCCATTTCCTCATATCTTCCCCATAGTCACACAGATAAAACCACAAGGTGCCACGTGGTGTGCGTGTTGCGTACTCTCTCTCTCAAGCAGGAAAATACTGATTCTTAGTGGCTGAAATATCACTCCATCTGGATGAGGGGGAATATGCTCATTCTGTGAGGTGGTCAAGTCTTTCGGACAGTTTCTCCACAGGTGAGACACAGGCCTGTAGTGGAACAGAGAGATTGTCTTCATATTTCTTAAGCTGGCAGACTGTTAGTCCCATCCCCTCATCCCAATTAAATATTGCCAGTGTACTGGCATGTGATGATGGTGCACTCCGCACCAATTTACGCCACATGGTTGTTGTGCACTGGACTTAATCGGGATCTTTAGGTGTCTGGGCATTGTCCAAATCATTATAAATCATCTCCAGCACATTCCCTCAGTTTGCTGGAGACCTTTATCCACAGTGGCCAACTTCCCTACTTGATATACAATGTCTTCCTTATGAGGATACCTTTCTTTCACAGCTGCCAGGAGTCGCCTCCAGAGGCTGAGAACCTGCGTCCCTCTCCCAATTACTTTATCAATTACCATTTCTCTAGAGAGGGATCCCAACTGCTTGGCTTCATTGCCTTCTAATTGTTGGCTATTGGCCCCAGTGTCCCAGCATCGAAGCAGCCAGGTGAGGATGTGTTCACCTGGTGTCGACCATAATCCTTTCGTATTTCTCGCAACTCACTCAGGGATAGGGATCGAGTGGTTTCTGATTTGTTTATGATTTCCGTCTCTTCTTCCTGCTGTTTTTGTGATGGTGCTGCTTTAGAGGTGCCTGACTCTTCCCCTTCTCCCTCCTTAGGAGAGGCATCTTCCCTTACTAAACGAGCTGACTTACATTTCCATTGTTTTGACCTGACTATGGGGGCGACTGAAAACATAGTCGGTTGGTCCTCTGGGTCAGCCACAGCCTGTGTTATCTGGTCATCAGATTCAGAGACTTTCTCCCACTCTTCAAGGTGCTGGATGATGGTAAACAGTGTTTGATAGGAATAAGCCAGGACCCAGCACAATGCTGCAAGCTGTCGTTCTCTGGCATTGTCAGGGTCAGGGCATATGACTCTCAAACATTCTATCAGGTTTTCAGGATTTTGCACTTGTTCAGGGGTGAAGTTCAAAACTACTGGGGGAGACACTCGTGACAGGTACCTGCCTATATCCTCCCACACACCTTGCCACCTGCCACAAGGCTGTTTCAGGACAGATTGCTGGGTAAGCTTTCTAAACAATTGACTAATCTTACAGAGAAGAGGAGACCCGTTATGCAGAATTAGAAATAGCAATATACAGGTTACACATGGATATTCAAAATACTCAAAAACTGTTGTAATTAGCCCATTGTGAAAGAAGGAGAAGGTACCATTCTTGATATTATTCATAAACTGACTTCCAGATGAGGAAAGGAAGGCAGTGTAATTCTGAATATTCTCTAAAAGATAGTTTCCATGAAACCCAAATGATAACAGTGCAGAGCCTGAATGCCAGATTAAACTCAAGGCCAGTGCTTGGCAGCACAGTGAGTTTAAGAAAACGAACACAGATTGTAGCACATTCTCGGATCGGATATAGAGGAGAAAGGAGAATATGACTCGGATTGCATGACAAGCTAATATTAACAGGACACTGAACATGGTGACTAGCAAGTAAGTGTGTTAGTTGTAAGAGTTTTAATCAATTCTATTGTTATCTCAACCCTTCAAGCCCCACGTTGGGTGCCAAAAAGGACTGTGGTGGTTTCACCATGCTAGGCAGCTGAACACCACAACCGCTCTCTCACTCCCCCTCCTCAGATGAGGAGGGGAAGAAGTAAAGGAAAGAACAACTCATGGGTTGAGATAAGGATAATTTAATTAAAGAGAAAAAAAATATTATTATGGAAATATTATTATTAATTAAACAATTCAACTAAAGGGAAAGGGGAAGAGGGAGGGGGAAAGGGAATAGCAAAACAAAACAAGTAAAGGCTATGTCGAAGTGCAGAGGAAAGAAATTACTCTCTACTTCCCACAAATGAGCGATGCTTGACCACATCCTTGAAGCAGGGCCTCAACGCACGTAGCCGGTGTTCAGGAGGAGGACAGACGTTTTCGCAACGAGAGCCCACCCCTCCCCTCTTCTTCCTTTTTCCACCTTTTATTGCTGAGTGTGACATCATATGGTATGGAATATCCCTTTGGTTGGTTTAGGTCAGATGCCCTGGTGATGTTTCTTTCTCACTTTTTTGCCCACCCCCTTGGAGTGTTGGAGAAAGTCCTGATGCGGTGCCAGCACTGCTCAGCAGCAGACACAACACTGGTGTGATACCACTGCTGTTCTAGCTACAAGTGCAGAGCGCAGTATTGTATGGGGTGCTGCAGGGAAAGTTAACATCCCAGCCAGACCCAGTACAACAGCAAACCAGGAAACAAGACTAGCTTGGAGATGATGGGTAGAGAACCTCTTACTTATCAGAAAGCAAACTTTGCAAACTCTTTTTTTTTTTTTTTTTTTTTTTTTCCCTTTCTCTTGTGCTATGAAATGATAGCATAGCAGCTTCTTAATAAATGAAGAAAACACATTTACTAGGGACTGCAATTGAAAAGACATTGTGATTAATGGCCAAGTCTTTCCAAAGCTTCAATGGAGGGTTATGACATCCATTACTGTAAATCCCATATACCACCACTGCAGAAACACAAAAACACTTATTGGACGCTGTACAAGAACAGTCCAGCCAACATAACTTTTATTGTAATAATGCATGGAACGTACTATCATTTTAATAAAGATATTAAATAATTTGTAAGGAGACTTTCTCAAACACACACAAGTGTTTTAATGGAAGAAAAGTTCAGAGTCAAGATAAAAATCACAGAAAGAATAAATTTATTTTTCTGAGGTATTAAAAACATTATAACAGAGGATTTGAGAGAGCAACTGATCTTTGATTTTTCATTTACTTTATGCATTATATTTATTTATGTATGCTACATTTTTATTCTTTTTTTTTTTTTTTTTTTTTTTTTTTTATATAGTTGACACTGCAAGCCAAATGGACCCTCTGTTTTTAGGTGATTAAGATTTTTTTTTTTTTTTTTTTCCTCTAAACTATCACCAGTTACACATGAAAGTTCCAAAAACTGTAATGAAGTACCACATTACAGAGAAATTAAGACAATGCTCAAAGCTGTGCAGTACTGGAAAGGAGACTTCACAGTTCAAGCTCTCTGTGATATCTTATGAAAAGAAGTCTCCAACTTCTGAAGACCTTTTCTACAAACATTCAAATTACAGTCACTATTCTATGACAGTCCCTATGAGTCTTCACATGAAAACTGTCTATTGAACTTGATCTTCCAAATACAGTAATTGGAATATTTCATAAAAATATAAAAGCCTTACTCCATTGATATTTGGAAAACTTATGTGGCACTCAAAAGGGCAGGATTTTCCAGGCTGTATGCTTTTTTGTATGCACAAGTGTGTCTATATACACTTTGTAATTTACTGATAACCATAGCAGAATAGCAGAAACACTGGTCATCTTGAGTAGCTGCTCCAGCTCCTAGAACTTAAAACCTAAACACCTAACAAATTGCCCATGACTGAAATAATTTTCCAAAGACCTAGATGCAAATTTTGAAAAGAAAATGAAGCAAAATCACTCTAAAACATCTATATGTAAATGGTGCCATGTGGCATAATGACCACACAGACACCAGGGTTCTTTTAGGATCAGTAACTGCTACTTCTTTATTGATGACATAACTTCATTATATATCTGTTGCCTCCCATATTGAGGACAGGCTCCCTTCTTATACTATTCGCCCCACAGCAGTCCTTTTCCACTAACTCTTCTTTGGTCAAACAACTTTGCCCGGCAACGGTGAACACCCAGCAACCCCCATGCCTTAACGGTTGGAGAACAAGCAACCTGAGATGGCAAGGCGTCTCCTCGATCACCCTTCTTTGTTCCCTCTCAAATCTTTACATTCCTGATGGCCTCATCGTTAGGAGTCTGATGTTATCACCAAACATGGGGCTTGTCGACCCCCGTGGCCACACTCCCACAGTGCCATAAACATAATAGAACTTACATGAAAACTAAGATTTTCAAATACTTTGAGAAACCCAGACTGTAAAATGTGATGCCCATAAAACTAGGAAGATTTGTGCAATAGCTTTAGCATGGAAGTTCACAAAATCTCTTATCTGAAAACAGATCTTAACAGATTCTTAAACAGATCTTAAACATTACTATTTTGGGGCACCTAACTTCAGCAAAAGATAAACTTCAGAAAAGTTTAGGTAGTCTCCTTGTGAAAATCTGCATTTAAGAGATGATAAAACCTCTAGTCAAATTTGTATGTCTTGGACATGAATACTCAAAACTAGATGTTCCACTGAAGTGATTCTTCTGGAGAACCAAGACCTGTACATTTGTTTGAAGTAGAAATGCTAAGCAATAGAAGTCCAGTACCTTGAAAAATTCAGAATTATGAAAAGTTCTTCTGAATTTCAGTTCATCTGAATACCTCATACTTACAGAAATTTTCCTGAAGATTAAGATAATCATATTAAAGCCTCTATTAATATAGCCAATAGGGATCACAGCAAGTTTGAGTTACCATCAGATAATTCTTTTGTCATGAATCACAGGAAAATAAAGACAGTTTCAATTTTTTGCTGAGACACTTTTAAGAAATCAATATACCATTAGATATGAACAGATGAAGGAAGAACCTTATTAACTTTTAGTATATTGTGTAAAAATTCCTGAACTGAATAACACTGTCCAAGAATTCTCGTCAGAATAAAAAGATATTTAGAAAAACTCTTCCCTCCTCCACTTCCCCAAACACCAAAATAAAATATCAGGATAAAAAACAAGCACTTTTATCCAAGAAAAATATGCTGCAGAGAGACAAAACAGCTTCTTTCCTTTGCACTGTCCCACCTGTTCATAAAAAAATAGTTCTCATACATTTCCCAGATTCTGCCTTTCTCTCAGGATAAGATATAATACCCCAAATTCTCTACTGACTGCTACCATTTTTGAAAATCGGAACATACATCATTTTGCCTGTTAACTGGAAAAAAAGTGGGTGTCTGTATGAAGTTTCTTACATTTTAGCAGATAGGTCTTAATATCATCAAGACAGGAAAACCTCCTAAGCCTGGTGGTCATTTCACTTGTCTTTAAGAGAAACCTTTTACTTTGATTTGTAAAATAGGTTAATACTCTCATTAAAGATATTTTATCCATATCAAACATTGTTCATTAATGAAATCTGTATATCACTAGGAAGTGAACGTTGAATGACTACATGATAAAGCTGAAATAAAAGCCTCTTATTTAGAAATATCTTGTTTTAGTGTTATTGAAATAAGACCAATTTGTTTCAACAATTACCATTTACAATTGGCAGAAGCAAACATGTTTTAATGATATGGTGACAAAGCTGAAGTTTTAGGTAGAAAAACAGTGTATAAATATATGCTTATATTAACCTGCTCTAACAGCAGCAATGCAAAAGACTCTAGACTATGTTTCAGTCTTGGTAGTGCATCTTGTATGGGTTGCTCAAAGAACATAAGCTGTAAGCATAATAGAATGGAATAGTTCAGTTGGAAGGGACCTACAAAGACCATCAAGCCCAAGTGCCTGACCACTTCAGGCCTAACCAAGAGTTAAATAATACTTTGAGGGCATTATCCAGATGCCTCTTGAGCACTGACAAGTGTGGGGCATCAACCTAGGAAGTGTCTGACCACCATCACAGCAAAGAAATTTTTCCTGACCCTCCCCAGGCACAGATCTGCCCGGCATTCCATCACTGATTCCCAGGGAGAAGAGACCAGCATCTCCCTCTGTGCTTCCCTTCCACAGGAAATTGTGGAACAATGAGGCTGCCTCTCAGACTCCTTTTCTCCAGACTAGACAAACCAAGTGTCCTCAGCCTGTCCTTGTAGGACAATATGAATTTGGACCTTAAAAGGAAATATTTGCAAGATATGCCTATTAACTACCTTATTTACATAATTAGGTACAGCCACAAGAGTTGGATCAGAACACTGACACCAGAAGAAAAGCATACAGATGTGCGTATTGCCTGTGCTCATTTAAACAGGTTCTTTGAAATCCCGCAGTTGCTTGTATCCTAAGCGGTATCTCTAGTAAGTTTTCCTTCTGCATAAATTGAGACAATGAGGAGGGAGAAAGATGGACATATCTTCACAAAAAGCTCTTTGCTCCCCCTGAAAGTCAATTAAAAAATAATTAAAAAAAGAAAAAAAAACAAACACAATTATCACTCCCAATCCCAAGCCTGTGTCCATTTTAGCATATGACACTGCCACAGTTTGGTTTTGTTGGTAGATAAGACTAAACTCAAGTCTTATGGCAAACCAGCACAGAATTAGATCTTCATTCCCCCTTTACTGTCAGCTGCTTCAGTAATTCACTACAGAGAAGCAGTCTTTTTGAACCACAGAATGGTAAAAACCCCTTTCAGGGAAGGAGTTGCACTAAAGAGACTCCATCAGTCATGAAGTTTCCCTTCTCTTCCAGAAGCAGGGGTTAGTCTCTCTTTCTCATTCAGCTTTCTGTTAGCTGGACAGCTGTGGCATTGCATTGTGGCATTAAGACCACATGGACACCAGGATTATTTTAGGATCAGAACTGCTGCTACTTTATTGATGACATAATTTCACACAGCAGTACTTTCCCACTCAGTATTCATTGGTCAACAACTTTGCCCGGCAACCGCAAGCACCCAGCAACCCCCATGCCAAAACCGCCGGAGAACAAGCAACCTGAGATGGCAAGGCGTCTCCGGAATCACCCCTCTTTGTTCCTTCTAAACTCTTTACATTCCTGATGGCCTCATCGTTAACAGTCTGATGTTATCAACAACCATGGGGCTTGTTGACCCCCATGGCCACACTCCCACATTGCATAGCTTTAGTGGATTGCTCACTTAACTCAGCCTATCCAGAAATATTTTTAATTAGAATCATATAATATCCTGAGTTGGAAGGGACCCGTAAGGATCATCGAGTCCAACTCCTGGCACCGCACAGGTCTGTCCAAAAATTCAGGCCATGTGACTAAGTGCACAGTCCAAATGCTTCTTAAACTCCAACAGGCTTGGTGCAGTGACTACTTCCCTGGGGAGCCTGTTCCAGTGTGTGGCAACCCTCTCAGTGAAGAACCTCTTCCTGATGTCTAGCCTAAACCTCCTCTGCCTCAACCTGAAACCATTCCCAAGGGTCCTATCACTGGTAATTAAGGAGAACAGATTGGCACCTTCCCTTCCACTCCCCCTCACGAGGAAGCTGTAGACCGCGATGAGGTGTCCCCTAAGCCTCCTCTTTTCCAGGCTGAACAGGCCAAGTGACCTCATTCACTCCTCATACGTCTTCCCCTCTAGTCCTTCACCATCTTCATAGCCCTCAATTAGTCCAAACAGCAGTTTCTCATCTATTTCTCCCCTCATCTAATTCAATTTCCTTGCTGGAAAATGGGACTACAGGACTCAAAGTTGATGTAATGACAGACTTTCCTGTAAGGTTCCTGAAATTGAAACTCCAAGAACCAGGATATTTACAACTTTTAAGATTTATGAAGTTTGGACCTTTAAAGGTGTTAACTCTAATTTTTTAACTCTAACTAGGCTTGTCTGGACATGGTCTTTAAACAACATGTAGTAACTACCTGTAGCTAAGTTGTACACAATTGCCTTTTTCACACAGACCTGTCTTGTCAGCATGGAGTCCCCTTAGGCCAACAAGTATAGCCTCAACTGTTTAGTTTCAAGTTGTCTCTTGCGGCTCTTGTAGCCCTGCAGCCGCTCCAGGCCCTGTGATGGGCCCCAAGGCTAGGTCAGGAAAACAGACTGTAGCAGTGCAAGTTGCCCCAGTAACCAAGACGAAACAATGGATGAGAAAGTCAGGTCGTTTAGAATGCAGAAGAACTCTTACTCAGACTGGGGAGGAAGAAGGTGACCAAATAGACTACTCCAAAGTGGCTGGGCCATCACATGAATGGAAAGATGAAGAGAAAGATATCATAAGAGCATCAATAACTTGGAAGCCCTGTGAGCTCCTAAGCCAGTCTGCAAGATACTTTAGAACTAGTCTTCTCCAAACTAGTTTCTCTGTTCCTTTAGACTTGCTTGAAGCAAATATTCAATAATAGGTGTGTCTATTCCCTTTACCAAGATAATCTTCGTGAAGTGATTACCCTCTTTAGACCTTGATTCAGGCTTTACTTTCAAGCCGAATACTCTTCTACTGTTTTTCCTCTGCTTTCTTCCTGCAGCCCAGATGAACCGAAGATCATTCCAGAGGGAAACAGCATACGGCAAAATGGAGAAACCAAGGGATGTGATAACATACATACAAGCACTAGAGAATCTCTTGTATCCTCCACACAGAGGATAGGCACTTATGCACTTACTACTTAAGCAGGAATAACAAGGCAAATCCTTTTTGAAAGAAATCACAATTTGATTTCCTACTTCTTAATCAGATGATTACATGTCAGTTCAGGAGCTTGGTTTGAATTGCATGCATCTGCAATTCTTACAGCTCACAGACTCTGTGTCCAGAAAGTCCATTAGCAATCTAATGGACTGAAAGTAACATAATCAACTTCAGGGAGCTCCAATAAAATCATTTTGCGAATGAGGAAAATATTTATTTTAGCCTTTAAAAAAAAAAAAAATCCACAAAGACAATGAGCTTAGGCAGCGTTCTGACCACAACGAGATAAATCAGTTTTCAGCTACTGTGGACAGTGATGAGGACCTGCTGTTCCTCATAAGACACAGTTATGGAGGAGAGATTCACTAGCCATTTTTAATTCCTCTTGCAACTGCAGAAACTTGGTGCCATTTATTATTATTTATGACAGTATTTCATACAGAACAGCAGGTCTTCATTAAGAAAGACATTTATCACAAACATTTACCTCTCTTACACAGAGATCAAGTCTACAATTAGAGCTCACAGCATATAAAAATCTCCTTTCGCTTTTTCAGGAGATAAATGAAAATTAAAAAAAAAAAAAAAAAGGAATTAAAAATTACACATCACCTTGGGCAAATTTTATTTTATTTTTTTCAAAATTACATATTTTTAATTTCAGTAACAGAAGATCACACCACAATTAAGAAAGTTTGAATACCTAATTTTCATTCAGGCCTTAAACAGAGCAGGACAGGGCTCAGTGAAAAAGCAAATGTCTTAGAAATCTGTGTTCTATCAAAAACAAATACATGAGCTCTTCTTCAGACCCAAATTAAAAATTACATGATAAAATAAATCTTGTAATTAAAAGCACAACAAAATTCAGGACTGCTTATAAGTTGCAGATGTGACTCACTAAATAAGAGCATATTAGCATGTGTTAAAAGCAAAATGGGTAAGCCTACTAACAAAATTTTCCAAAAAAAAAAAAATTAAATGGGAAAAAAAGTCTCATACTACAAGAGGCAGGGTGTGGTGGTGGTGAAGATGCAAGGTATTTGAATTTCTCCTCTTTCCAGAAATTAATTGGAAAAAAAACAAAACAAAACAAACAAACAAACAAATGCAACTAAACATCCTTGCATTTCCAGGGTCATAAACATATCTTGTATAACAACAAAATTGCAATTCCAAAAAAAATCCAGTTGAATAGTTAACACCACAGCACCTACCCAAGTTAAATGAAAACCAGAAAGTAGGCCAGGTTAATAGGCATGTTTAGCTTCCAGAAACAAACAAACAAACACCAAAAAACAACAACAAAAAACCACTAGTTCTTGAGATTGGAGCATTTTAGAATACAGATTTATGACTTTACACCTCCTCCCTGTCTATACTTTTATCACAAGTATTTCATACAGATTACCTATGAATATTGAAATAATACACACATATGTTCAGAAAAAAGTCCTGCTAATCTTTAATGACAGTTTCAATACTTCATCTCACACAAATACTTCTAAGCAGCTGCACACTACCTTGGCTACACGCTGTTGCCTTCAACAGAAGTCCTGCTAAAAATCCTGTGCAACAACTCCTAAAAATATAATCTTTGGATATAGCTTTATTATTTTTGGTTTATTAGAAGTTGCCAAGGAACCATACAGTAATATAACCTTCTTACATTATACAAAATAACACTGTGTGAACCATATTTGCAAGGGACCATAGCTCTCAGCAATTAGCAGATAAATACCATCTTTACAAAATAAGACAGCAACTACATGAAATCATTCCAGGAAATCATATAGTCATTTTAAACTTGAGATTACAATATTTCAGGACTGCTTTCTGGTCACAGAATGTGTTAGGTCTATCTGGGATGGAGTTAACTTTCCCTGCAGCAGCCCATCCAGTGCTGTGCTCTGCACTTGTAGCTAGAGCAGCACTGGTATCACACCAGTGTTGTGTCTGCTGCTGAGCAGTGCTGGCACCGCATCAGGACTCCCTCCAAGCCCCCCAGAGCCAGCAGGCTGGGGGTCAGCAAGTGATGGGGAGGGGACATCCCCATGGCAGCTGACCTAGACCAACCAAAGGGATGTTCCATGCCATGTGGGGTCAAACTCAGCAATAAAAGTGGAAAAGCGGAAGGAGTGTGTCGGGGGGGGGGGGGGGGGGTGGGGGGGGCGGAGGGCTCTCGTAGTGGAAGCATCTGGCCTCCCGAACAACCGCTACGCATATTGAGGTCTTGGTATTGCTTACCAGGACATGGCCGAACATCACTCATTGATAGGAAGTAGAGAGTAAATGCCCTGCTTTTTTTTTCTCCCCTCTGTGCTTCCAAGCAGTCTTTTTTTCTCCTTTTTTCCCCCTCTCTGTTTTCCCTTTAATTCAATCATCCTGATCTCAAACCTTGAGCTCTTTGTGTCTTATTTTCTGAGCAGCCGTGGTGGCACTCAGCTGCCCACCTGAGTAAAACCACCACAGCTTCAGACATCACCGGCCTCTGGGGGCAGCCTCTCAGAGGCTCAGTTATTAGTGCACCCTACTGTCTGTTCATCTAGTCCAGCCTTCAGCAGCTTCTCTTGGAGGAGCTAACAGGAGGCAGTGTTGCAAGGCAGGTAGACAACATCTATCCAGCTCTCCACTGGTGATTGGAAACAGAAGTGCTGTCCTGATTTTGACTAGGATAGAGTAAATTTTCCTCCTGGTAGCTGGTAGGGTGCTGGGTTTGGGATTTCGGATGAGAAGAATGCTGATACCACACGGATGTTTTAGTGGTTGCAGAGCAGTGCTTACACCAAGCCAAGGAATTTCCAGCTTCTTGCTGCGTCCTGCCAGCGGGCAGGCTGGGGGTGCAGCAGGAGCTGGGAGGGTACAGATCCAGGACAGCTGACCCCAACTGGCCCAAGGGGTATTCCATACCATCTGGCGTCATGCTGAACAATTAATATGGGTGGGCTGGCCGGGGTGGGGGGACCGGCTGCTCAGGGATAGGCTGGGCATCGGTCAGCAGGTGGTGAGCATTGTGTATCACTTGTTTGTATGCAATGATTCCCGAGAGTGGCCTTGCACTGGCATCAGCCAGCTTCCTCTGCACTCATGGGGAATCCCATCAGGGTTCCTGGACTTCTCTCTCTTGGTTTTCTCAAGGCTTGCATGGATGGGGTTTCTGTGGCAAGGCTGAAGTAGTGGGCTGGGGGATGCAGAGGTGGGCTCTTGTAGTGGGTTTACGTGTCAAGGTTTTGGTAGCAGGAGGCCATAGGTGTGGCTTCTCTGAGAAAGATCTAGAAGGTGCCCCATGTTTTGTAAGGGCCCCACTGCTGACCAGAGCTTAGCCAATAAGTGATGTTGTTTTGCGCCTCTGTGAGAGCATATTTAAGACATGGAAAAAAAAAAAAAAAAAAAAAAAAAAACACCACCACCACCAGCAAAAAAAAACGCTGCGCCACACAGCAGCTGGGAGAGCGAGAGGAGTGAGGAACAGCCTTGCAGGCGCCAAGGTCAGTGAAGAAGGAGGGGGAGAAGTGCTCCAGGCACTGGAGCAGAAGTCCCCTGCAGCCTGTGGTGAGGACCATGGTGAAGCAGGCTGTCCCCCTGCAGCCCATGGAGTACCACGGTGGAGCAGGGTTCCACGCTGCAGCCCGTGGAGGAGACCATGGTGGAGCAGGTGGACCTGCACCGACCGAGACCGCGGCCTGTGGAAGACCCCTGCCGGAGCAGATTCCAGGCCAGACCTGCAGCTTGTGGAGAGGAGCCCACGCAGGAGCAGGTGACCTGGCAGGAGCTGCTGCCCATGGGGGACCCAGGTTGGAGCAGTTTTTCCTGACGGATGGAACCCGTGGTACGGACCCATATCTGGAGCAGTTCTTGAAGTGCTGCTGCGTGTCGGCAGCCCACGCCAGATCAGCTCAGCAAGGACTGCATCCTGTGGGAGGGACCCCACAGCACAGGGGACGAGAGTGACCGAGAAGGAGAGGCAGAGAAGCGCTATAGACTGACCATAACCCCCATTCCCCTGCGCCGCTCAGGGGGAGGAGGAGGAAGAGGGTGGATAGGGGGTGGTGCTTTTGTTTTTTTCCTTTGTTTCTCACTTCTCTAGCTTGTTAGTAATAAGTAATAAATCTTACTATCTCCCTATGCTGAGTTTGTTTTGCCCATCACAATCATTACTGTGATCTCCTCACCCTTATCTCAACCCTTGAGCCCTTTACATCATATTTTCTCCCTGTTCCTCTTTGAGGAGGGGGAGTGAGAGAGTGCTTGTGGTGGAGCTCAGCCACCCACCTGAGTAAAACCACCAGAGCTCTGTGGGAAGAGACTGGTGGCTGCCTCTTCTCACGGCAAGCCCCCATCAGCTGCCTGGGCCAACTACCGCAGACCCCTGAGCCCGAGGCCTCAGCTGTCGTGTGACGGGCTGGTGCAACAGCCCCAAGGCAGCCGGGCTCTCTCCGCTCCTCTCCCTGAGGGCGGTGTGCAGCAGAGATGCCACCTGCACAGTCTCCAGGACTGCATGGGGGTGCAGTGAGGGATGGGGAAGGAGGACTCAAACACCACTGGAAGTTCACTGTTCTTTATTGGCTTTCTACACTGTCACCTCTTCTTTGCATGGCACACCACTCATCTCATTCTTCATGCTCAGCAGAACAGCACCCAAAGGCTAGCAATCCCTGCCTGAAGCTTCCTGGCACCTGGGCTGCTCCAAGTCTCCTCAGCGCTCCAGGAGCGAGTGTTGGCCAGCAGCAGGGCTGCCCTTTTTATAGGGCCGGAGACAATGGTCACCAAGGGCAACGGTGACATCAGGAGGCTGCTGTGGTGGCAGTCCAGGCACCATCACAGGGGCCTTCTGTGCTGGGTCTGGCTGGGATGGAGTTACCTTTCCTTACAGCAGCCCATCCAGTGCTGTGCTCTGCACTTGTAGCTAGAGCAGCACTGGTATCACACCAGTGTTGTGTCTGCTGCTGAGCAGTGCTGGCACCACATCAGGACTCCCTCCAAGCCCCCCAGAGCCAGCAGGCTGGGGGTGGGCAAGTGATGGGGAGGGGACATCACCAGGGCAGCTGACCTAGACCAACCAAAGGGATATTCCATGCCATATTATGTCAGACTCAGCAATAAAATGGGGGCTTTCGTGGGGGAGGAGGCTGTCTTCCCAAATAACCATTACACGTATCAAGGCCCTGCTTCCCAGGACATGGCCAAACATCACTCATTGATGGCAAGTAGCAAATAACCTTTTTTTTTTTTTTTTTTTTTTTTTACATTTCTCTCTGTGCTTCCGCACGGCTTTTTGTTATTGCTTGAATTAAAGGGAAAGGGGAAAAAAACAATCATTCTGATCTCAAACGTCAAGCTCTTTGTGTCATATTTTCTCTTCCTTCCTCTTTGAGAGGGGGGAGCTAGAGTGGACGTGGTGGAACTCGGCTGCCCACCTGATTAAAAGCACCACACAATATAAGAGCAGGTGACCATTCAGGGCCAAATCTTGCTACTGAAACTCTGATAAGCTCCCAGTAATTTAGAAGGGTGAGTTAAAGGTAAAATAGCATGAGAGAAGCCTGAAAAAGGACTTTGAGATTCGGATCACAAAGAAGTTACAAAATAGTATGTCAGAACTAAGATTTATGCAAGAGGGTTTTTTTGTTGTTGTTATTTTTTTTAATTTTTTTTTGCTAAGGAGGCATAATAGGGAAAAATTTGGAGTGATGATAATTTTTATTTATTTATTTTTACAATCTACAGATATGGAGGTCTCTGCACTTCTGCAAACACTTCTCTCACTTCTGAGAACAGTTTAAAATTTCTTCCAACAAAAACTCTCTGCATAGTGCAATAATTAAAAGTATTAACCCAATATTCACTGTGTACTTAAATAAGAAACCACTTTCAGTTGTAAAATGTATTCCAAAAAGATCTCTATTTTTAATTAACATCTTCTGTGAAGACAAATTTTACAGGAATTATATAATCAAGCATATGTCCTATAAAAAGAAAACAGTATTATGTTCAACTTTGCTATGTATACTATGTTGCCAATCTCACTTATTTAAATACATATCTTGTTTAATTTTAATGTAAAATTTATTTGGTCATAGTGCACATAACAACACTACAGGAATGCAGAAAAAAAAAAAAAAAAAAACATTATGGCTTTTCCCACACTTGTACATGTGTCATGTGTCATAAAGTTTGTAGAAACATTGCCTTGGAGATGCAAGATAGATTTTTGTAATCCCAGAGACTGCAGCAGCAACGTGAAAGAGTAAAAAATAAGTAATCTATATTCCAGAATTTTATTTTCAAATCAACAAAAGTAGTGACACATAAGGAAAGATGTTCTGGCCAGATCCAACAGTGGCAAGTAGTTTGAACAAGGCATATATTTGTAATTGTAGTAAGATATTTCTTCATAAAGGCAGCATAATTTAAAATATAGCTCAGCAAACAATGATGAAATCAAATCTGTTAAATAGTAATTAACTTGTGATTAAATTAAATTAGTCAAAAGTCATGTACACAATAGGTGATAGAGTCCATAGTGTATTTGAGTTAGAGTAATTGCTATATAAAGCTGAAATTGAGGAGAAATTCAGCAAGAACAAGTACAGTTAGGAAGAGTGGTTTTTTTGAGTCAAACATAAGGATCGAAAATGAAGAGTGAACTCCTAGTAGGGCTGAGAAAATGACTCAACAGATTAAGGAGAGAAAACAAACAATTACTGGGGAAACATAAGATATTTAAAGTAGCTCAGAAACTAAAAGAAAGCTGACAGAAGAAATTACTACAGATTACAAGAGCTTGGTATGGCATGAAAATCCATGAGGGACTGACTGATTAAGAGTAAGGATAGGAAATATCTAGAATGAAGAAAAGAAAACTGAATGGCTCAAAATAATATTTCTGTAATTTATTATAATTATTATAATTATGCATGAAGACTGTATGGTATTCCACATCTAGAAACAGTCCACCAAATCAACACTGATCTTGTTTCATGGGGAAAAAGAGAACTGTTGGTTCATGATTTGTTACAGAATCACAGAATGCTCTAAAAGGTGGCAATGGCATGCAGAATAAACCAGCAACTGTATAATTGATATACCATGGGATAAAAATGTACCACTACAACAAAACATAAATGCAACTCACTCCATTTACTCAACAGTTACTGCCATTCAAGGTGGAAAGGGAAGGAAAGATGTGGAATGAAAGAATGGAATGAAAGAACCAGGGCCATGTTTTCTTATGAAACCTACCCTTCAAGCTTCAGAAAGAACATCCTAAGGGTATCTGATTATTTCTGCAAGTATTAGGAAAATGTCTTCTGTATTTCTTCAAAGGCTTGGAGAAATGAGCAAGAAATACTAAAATAGAAATGTGAAATATACCTAAAATATACTAACAGGGCATGGCAATGCCAGTGAGACTGAAGAGATGTGATGACACAAAACACAATAAAAGTTTTCTATAAGGCCTGATTATAATATAGCTTAGCTATATATCATGCTTGGTAGAGAATTTTAAGTGATGAAAAAACAAACAAACAAACAAAACAAACAAACAAACAAACAAAAACACCGTGCTTTTAGGAGGAGCTAATGATAATACTTTTATGAAGAAAGCTGAAAAGAAACCCAAAAAGAAACCCATGAGAGCTTTAACTTGAAATGTTAGCTAGCTTAAATTGAAATAGAAGAATGATGTAAAAATGAAGAAACTATTTAAAAATAAATTTAAAAGAACCAGCTATATTTTTAAAATAATTGTATAAATATTTTAAAGCTTTCTTTTTATATATAGACTAGCGTAGAGATTCTTTAACAGCACCACAGTAAAAGCTCAGAGTACAACTATAATACCTATCAATAATGATTTTAAATGGGCTTCCAAATAAAGTTAGTATGCTCAAACAGCAGAGTAAGAGAGGCTATTAGACATAAAAGGACACCTTTCAAAAAGCAGAACTTGCATCTGCCTGAGAAAACTGAAAAAAAAAAAAAAAAAAAAATCAGTTAAGATTAACATAAAACCAGAATCAGGAAAACAAATCCCCAAAGATTTCAAGAAGTAACTTGCTAGAAACATAAAAATGAAAATATTCAAATATACCTAGCAAGACTTTCTGAGCACGTGAAGCTGATGGATAAGTATGAAGTCAAGGAAGGAAATATGAATGAATCCTACACATCCCCTCTGGATGTGAAGACATCCAGACTTTTCCACTTTGTAGAGATTTTCTATATAGGGTAAGTAGAAGATACTGCCTCAAAATGACTTATCAATAAAAAATAAAAATCTTTTAGATAGACTGATAGAATGAATAGAAAAGTCTGGTATACACCTAGAGTTTCTAAAGGAATCTGGATATGAAATCTGTTATTACCAAACTGTGGTTTGTAAATTACAATTTAAATGTAGTGTTAGTACCACTGGAACTGAAGATGATAAGCACAGTGTTGGGGACCAGGGAATCTGACTAGAGAAATCTAAAATATTTTACCTCATCAAGTAAACATCAAGTACTTTTGAATCAACATTCTGGAAGGAAACTGGGCCTCCTGGATCTCAGTAAAAAGGGTGATCCAATTGATACACAATGCATTTGTTTCCCTCTCTCCGCCCCCC
>CM021710.1:14116127-14155846 GCA_011074415.1 Stictonetta naevosa
AAAAAAAAAAAGTTGGCTATAGTCTCTCACTGAAGACTGACATAGGATAGGAAGAAAGGTACTCTTGTAGATCAATAACTGGTAAAAAGGAAACAAAGGCAGGCATGTACCCTTGCATGTATATGCTTATCTGCACAGATCTTCAGATAGGCTTTATAAAAACAAACTCTAGAGTAAAGTATTCTTCATTATAAACTGGTGTTTAGAAGCAATTCCTATAGAAGAAAGCTACATGCTAAAGAGTCACTTCATGAAAGCTGCTATTTACCTCCTAAAATCGATCATTAGTTATCTTCAAAATAATAATAACAATAAAAAACTAAAATATTAAGAAAGTAAAAATAGCATAAACAATTTCTAAGTTACTACTGAGTCCAATTTGGTTATTTTTAAGAATGTTAATTTAAACATGAAAGCTACAGTAAGAAATAAATTGTTGCACATCTTACTCAGAAACATCACATAACAAGGTCATTCTGGCTGAGGCAATTATTTTGGCAAATTGTTGTGGAGGAATAAAAGCTAATAACACAACTTACAGCTACTAAATTGCACGTATGTGTCTCAATGCTCAATGGATAAGGAAATTTATTTCTGTAAATTAGCAATGCGATAAACAAAGCAGCATTCTATTTATTCATCTCCTTTAAATAATCAGCATTGCCAGGAGATGACACACTGTTACTTGAGTAAATTTTCTTGTCCTTATTATATGAATATCCCTGCATCAACTGACCACTCAAACAACAGATACAGCAGTATCTGTAGTTATTCAGAGGATTGAGCTAATGTGTCAGACAATGCCCACTCTTAGGAAACCAGCTATAGCAGGCAAGAGTTTTCTAAGACAAAAACGTGATCATTTTTATTCACAAATGAATCTGTGAGCATTCCAAAGGCCAATATTATATTTCCAATGGCCATTGCAACCCTTCTCTGTTGTAGTTGTACATCAATGCAGAAACATGGAGCTCTGCACGCAAGAAGTGCTGCTGTCCTGGAGAGGACCACCCTCAGGCTTGAGAGTCCAAGGTGCCCTGCACAGTCTCTCAAGACCAAGTGATACCAGTACCATGATCACTAGCCAGGTTGTTGACAGCAGAGAGAGAGACAGACAGACAGACAGGTGTTGTTGTTTTTTAGGGCACCTGGGGAATTTTCAAGTATTAGTAGCAGAAGGACTAGAGAACGAGCAGGTAAATATGGCTTTTCTGCCAGGGGGGAACTAGTGATCGGCTCAGGTCTCCAGGCCTTCTGTACACAAACCTCCTGGTATGTAGCCTGAGAACACAATTCTGGCTAACAGAGAAACAGTCAGCCCCCTTTCACTCGGCTAAGCTATAATAAAAGTAATTTGAGGCAATGATTGTGCCATATCACTGTCCTACAAGTATTATGAAAAAGAGAGCGCATGCTAGGCCTGGTGTCAGGTTAGCAATTTTGCAGAGAGAGAAATGCAGAAAACTATCTTGATCAACTGTGAAATGTGGCTAGAAAAAAGAAAGAGCTGAAAAATATTTCAAACACCGCTACAAATGACAAAAATCTCATCTGTCTAAAGACTGTGGAAAAGGAATATAAAGTTTTAAAGGAGAAAAGAGTAAGAGGAAGTAAAATGCTTGATCCACAGCTCAAGGGCAGACTGGAAACAGTTCTACCTCATGCAGACATAAAATTGCTAGAAGGATGTTCTCATAAACAAAGTGCTGGAGGCCATGCCATCGTCCACCTCCTCCTGTTTCTCTGTACATCTGAGGAAGCCAAGTACATCTCATAAAATAGAAGATGCACACGTTTCAGGAGTATCCCAGAGGCAAAAAGAAAGAATAGTGAAACAGTAACAGCTTTCAGAGCTGAAGATACAGCCTCTTCTATTTAGGTTAAAAATCCTCTAGGGCCTGTTCCTAGTTCTGATTTCCATGTACTTGCTGGATTTTCCACAGCTTCATTATTCAAAGAAAATAGGTTTTACTGAGGTTGGCCATTGGAGGCAAAATTCAGACGCTGCAGAAAGGCAGATGAAGGTGTTTGCACCATGTAAGTTCCCATTGCACTCTCTGGGGCACCTATTAAACCTTCTGGGCTTGAACAGGATTTAAATGAGGAATAGACACCTAATCTTTTATTCTCCTGTTCTCTTATGGCCTGCAAAGAATTTTACATTAAAATTTATTCATTGTTAATATTTTTCTAGCTACTCATTACAAACACTTGGACATTTTATTTTGAAAAGGTTTAAATGCAGCTTGCTAACTTTTAAAACATTTTTGAGTCTTCCATTCCTTTATAGCAGAAGAACAATCAGACCTAAAGAGAAGGTGGCGGAAGAAAAATACCAAACCAACTCAGAACAGAAATAACTCAAAATTTATATAAAAGAAGCGGAAAACTGATGAAAAGGATGAAGATTTCCACATGCAGAAGTTCCCTGCCTTGCCACTGATATGACTAGATAAATCAAAAATAAAACAATCTAATAGTAATAAGTATAAGAATAATAATCTGGGAATAGCACTGCACTGAATTGCAGAGATGACCTCCTCTTAAGGCAAGGCAAAACTTACAAAATCAAATTTAGAAAAGGTCAGTTTAATCCATTGATTTATTCACAAAATTGCACAAGATTCAGCTGACAAAAGCAGCCAAGTAGACCATGATGTTTTTTTAATATCCATATGAAATGGCACTCAGACAGATTTAACACTTGATTTAAAGCAAACTGATGGCTAAGTTACACATTTAGATAGGAATGTTGGGGTAAGGTCAAACCACTATCATTAAGATCCCAAGGAGGAAGGCTGATAATTACTAATGCTTAAAAGCACCAGCAGCCTACTGACTGAATGGATTTTCTCAGAATTTGTTCAGCCAGTTTCTCAAGTAAAAAATAGCATTCAAAGACTTTAGCTCATACAATGTAAGCCTCACTCATTAGTAATCCTTGGAGCTTGACTTCATTTGAACCTGTTCTGAGCCTGGATAGCAATTAGTATTGCCCTCCAGGTAAGGGAGTGTAGATTTATTCCCAAGAGGTGGTTTAACTTCCTCAACCTACTTTAAAATTAGATTTACTCTGTTACAAATCGTAAGTGTTAAATGAGTAAAACTATTAAACAAGGAATACTGCTGGGCTAAATGGCTAAGCATTTAATGGTTTACCACAGTATTACCATTTTAATGGTCTATTAAAACAATTGGAAGAATATCAGCAGCATGAAGAATCAAGTAATTTATATACAAGTTTGATAAAGTACCATATGTTTGAGCAAAAAGTGAGCTCATTTTCTTACACTTAAGAAAATTAGAGGAAGGGGCATTTTAAAAGAAAAGGTTACTTTAGAGCTGAAGTACATTTAGCTTATATTAATTTTGTAAAAGGATTTACAACATATATTTTGCCATCAAGATTTTTTGTTTGTTTTATGTAGCTCATTCTAACTAAATACAGATGGTCTAAACTGATATCACAAAACAGAACAGCTCAAATAAGATATTAAATACCTGACTCAAACCTAATTCATCTATCCTCCTTTTGCTCCCCCAGTTAATGTTAGTGCCAAGGTCATCAATATGTTGAATTACTCAACAGCATTCTGAGTTTTGAATGACTGAAACATTGGAATTACAACCTCTGGTGTAATGGCTGCCAAGAGGTCTTCCAAGAAATGTAGGGTCCAAAAAATCATACTTTTTTTTTTTTTTTTTTTTTAATATATAAGTTAAGACAGAAGTATTCTATTTGGCCAGTTTATCACTTGCCCTTGACTAATCATTAAAGCAAAACTCTGTTTAGTCTTTAAAATATCCCCAACCAAAAAAAAAAAAAAAAAAGAAAAAAAAAACCTCTCAAATTCCTTCCTTACTGACCTTGCATCAGAGGACATTTTGCAGTTAAAAAGAGAAACACTTGATTTACTAAAGAAGTTTAAGAAATGGGTCAAAAAAAGGATCTTTTTTTTCTTTGATTAACTTACCACAACGAAGTTCAATCAAAAGTTATGTGTATAACATCTCCCTAAAAACTCAAAGATTATACAGCTATTTCAAGGAAGTCCGTTTCTAAAATCAAATCAGCAAGGCCAGGAACTTATGCTCTAGGCTATAATTGCTGTTCTTATAAACTAACATGTTAAAAAAAATAAAACCTTAAAATGTAAGGCTTCTTTTCATTACCCCCACCCTACAGTCGAGTTTTTAGCTGTGATAGTGTCAATTTTGGATATTTCTTGAGAAGTATTAGTTGCGTGAGTGTAATTAATTCCATCAGTTGACATAATCACATAGCAAGAATGATGTGTTTCAATTTTTATCTAGAGATGGAGTGGATAGTAGGGTTGGTATTTTTGTTTTGTTCGGTCTTTTTCTTTTTTTGAAAATACATAAGCCCAGTACATTAATTTGATTGATGGCTACATGAAAAACCATTAGTAGCTATATGGTATATGGATTTTCAGAAAGCTTGCGTTAGACAGAACTGGTGAATGTTGGAGACAAAGTTTGAGCACTGTGAAAGGAATGTCAGCCTATGTATTATTTTTGGCAAACCTAATTACCACTGGTTCTTAAGACTTTTTTTTGTTGCTGTTGTTGTTGTTTGTTTGTTTGTTTTTAAAACAGGGTACCTAGTTTCTTCCAACACCACATGTGGGATATTATTTTTTCCTTTCTCTCCCAAAGGTTTCATTAGCACTTATCATGGTGAGGTATTTGTTAGATTTCTTTGTGGTTTGTTTTTTAATTTCTCCCATTCTTTCTTAGCATCATATTTTCTTTTTTGTTTGTGGCAAGAAAAAAAAAAAAAAAAAAAACTTTGAGCAGTAAAAGCAGAAAGTGGTAAAGTGTGAGTATCCTTATGCCTCTCAGGCTACTGCAATTGGAACAAACATTTCAAAATTTCCAGATTCATAAAACAAAGACCTCAGTATTTATCTCATTAATGTAGGTATATGTGAGTAGCTAACATCTGGAAACTTGAAATATGGCAAGACCATAGCCCATGGATTGTAACTACTCCTGTCTTCACTTAGCAAGTGACCTTCAAAAATCACATGGATGATTCAACTTCAGTGCAATCAGTAACACAACTTTTCAGACTCTATACTTCTTTGCTTTGTAGTTTTAAGATGAGTGTTTGATGTCATTTGAAGATAGATTTTTGTGGTATAATACAGATAAGGGTTAGGTTGAGTTTCTGTCCTTCCTCACAAAGGAAATCCTTCAGACATGTTCATAAAACAGCAGGAAGGACACCTACTGTCCTTACACATTCATATCATAATGTCTTTTCTTCCTTCTAGAGGACTTTTTCCTAGAAAAGCCTATCAGATAAGATCAGTATCATAATCAATACATCATTGGGAAGCTGCTGGCTGCATACCAACTGTTAATTAACACTAACATTGTCATACCTGATTACTTTTCAAAGTACTCTGGAACAACTGAATTAAAATAATATAAACAAGGATAAAATATTTAATTAATACTGAAAAGACAACTATCTCCTCTATAAGTGTGAATGGCACACTTTCTACAGAGAGCAAACTGAGTTAGAGCTCTCTCAGAATTTAGACCCCCTCCTCTCCCCCCCACCCAATTCCATTGAGCTTCACATTGAGCACAGTATAAAGCTCCTCTTGAGAGCATAGTAAAGCCAAAGGGGTGGGTGGTGGTGGGGAGCGTGTAGAGATGAAACTAGTATTGTAGGGCCCAAACATATGCAAGGGGCTGCACAAGACTAAAAGGATTTGTTCTACTCCTGTAGCAGCACTTATGTTGTACATAGCAGGTAAAAAGAAAGGACAGAGCAAATACACACCTTGCTCAGGTGAAAGGACAGAAACAAATTTAGATGGGTATAAAAGGTAGCCTTGGCTTCCCCTCAACCCAATCTTGTTAGCATACAGCAGAACATATGCAGAATTCTGTCATAACTCATCTTTTTCCTCATCATCTTTTGTAGGATGGTATTTTCCATTTAAATCAGTGGATAAGAATTAGAAAGCACAACGCAGTGCATCTGCTAGGCAAAATGACTTAATGTTTCACTCCAGTGTTGCAGATGATCAGATTCAGATCTTTACAAGCAAGTAACTTTCCTGCCCTACCTAAAATGCAAGATTCTGAAGTATCATTCTCTCCTCCTGGATTTTACTAATGAATTAAACAGTCAAAGCTCAGTAAGCAAGTCACCTAGAAGACTCACATTAAGATTGTCACCCAATGGTGACAATGGTCACCCAATTTGCAATAGATTTTTTTTTTTCCCAAAAGGATGATATGGAATATCATCCAACAGATAGATATGTTCAGTTGTGAGAAATACAAATGGAACATTTTGAATAGCTCAGATTTCTGAGCAGGCAGAGAGCACAGCCCAAGCTGGGGTTACAAATTCTTAGCCAAGACAATGATAGGCTCCCAAGAGCCTATCCTGAAGGTGGGACTTATGATCTGGCCCTAGAGTCAAAGATGCAGAAGCCTGGACAGGTGAATCCAGCAAGAGCACTGGCAAGATGACAGGAAAGTTCCCCTCCACCCAACACTCATACAGTGAATGAACACATTGTAGAATTAATATTTATTTTAAAAGTTCCCAAATAGCTCTGCTATCTGCACCCCTATTTTCAGTCACAGCTGTATTTTAATAACTGATATCCTGGATCATGAATGTCACAAGCCATATAAGACAGCAATACTCCTTGAAATTCTTTTCCTTGTAAAATTTCCTGCCCTTTAATTTCAATCACTGGCCTATTGTTCTTCAATTACAGGCAGGGTAAATAGCATTGACTGGTTTGTTTCCATTATGCTAAGTATTAAAAATCTACTAGTCTTGTTATGTAGCAGTCAAGATTTCCTATATATATATATATATATATGTGTATATATATATATATATGATTTTTTTTCCATGAACTTTTTCATACTAGGTTTTCTTTAGATATTTTTTCTGAGCCTATGAGGTACAGCATGATAGAGCAGCCAGATCCAGCTGCAGATCATTGCTGTGAAATATCTTTTGGAGAGCCTCAGATTTTTCCATCTCCCTATCGTATCATCTAAATAATGCCTCTCATCATATTGTTTCAGACTATCGAACTTATTTGATATTAAAAATTGTATGTGGTAACAAAAAAGAAGTCTAAAGCATTCCCTAACAACTTAATTGCCTCTGAATCCAAGGAGAAAATTTGCTTAACCCAGAATTGATCACATATCCCAGAGATAATTAGATGCATTCTAGACAGGTCCAAATTGACTATGAGGTTAGAAGAGAAAGTAAAATGCCGCCCATACTTATGATCTTTATTTTTCTTCATCTGTTGCTTACATGTAATTTTGATCTTCTGGGTAGCAAGCACCTTGTCTTTATTTTTGCTGCTTAGAAGCGTGAGAAAGGGAGATGAATGACTTCAGAAAAAGTAAAATAGAAAGTTTTTAGATCTTCTGATGGCGATGTCCACCACTTCTACAATAATGTGTATCATTAAATTTATCCTTAGTCTTGACAAGACAGGCAGTCTTATAAAGGCAGTATAATGAGATTTACCAGTTAGCTGAAGTTTGGCAAGGAGGGAGTTAACCCAGGCATGGGAAGTAGATCCAGGTGAGAGAAGTGGGAAGCCTGAAAGGAGAAATCATCTCTTGGGAGACATTATCTAACCTAATTATATGAATGATATTTCTTGTACCTCTGAGGGCTAACAGCAAAAAGCAGCTTTGAACAGTTTGTACACTGGGAATAAGTGCATCCTTAGAGACGGGAAGAGAAAGAAAGCCAAAGCAAACAATATCCCAGATAAAGCCTGACAAGAAACTTTAAATAAGCTGGAAAACAATGACCACAAACTTCACAACAGCATTACAGGATGCTTAAGGTTGGTGCACCCCTCTGTAGGCTACTGAGCACGGGATGACTCCAATGACTGACACAAACTCTTCAGTTTACAATCAGAAAAAAGATGGCTCAAAATCAAATGAATAAATAAGTATTTGATGCCTGTTATATTAACAGAACTCTTTTAAATATGGTAGTGCTGCCTAATTAGGTTTCCCTTTCTGTGCACATACAAATAAAAGTTTCCAAAGAAATTTGGAAAAAAATAAAAACACATGCTCATAGAAAGGGGATGGGGAGGGAGGCCCCTAAAAAACTCAAACCCAAAGAAAAATAAGTCGGAAAAAAATAAGTTCACCAATCAGGTTAATTCTCAGTCCTTCAAAGTTGCCTAAATAAATGCAACTTTATATAAATATTGCTTATATAAATATTCTGACAAATATCCAAATTAGCAGTTGAAAAGGTGAAAGCCAAGAGTTATGCAAAAATCAGTAGTTATATAAAGCATTAATGACTCATTACTGTATTTCACAAAGGGTAAATAACCTACGCATCTAATTTTCACTGGAACATTCTCGATTTCTAATGATGGCCTTGTGTCCTGATCTTACTTTCTAGAGAGCAACATGTGCAGTAAAATTTCCAGTTTTCATTTTTAATCAACAGAATTATTTTATTTTGGAGTAATTACCAGGTGTTCACAGTCCCACAGCAGACAACAAGTACAATCTTTGGATTTTACAAGGAGACAGACTGACTTAACACATAGAAAACATATATTCAGAATGGTGAACATTATCTGGATTGAAAATAAAAGCTGAGTGAGTGCATTACTAGCTGAAAACCACACCTTTTCTAAAAAAAAAAAAAAAAAAAAAAAAAGCAGCTGTTAACCTTGGTGCTTGATAGGAAAGACATTAGTTTACTGTGGAAAAACAGTAACACTTCTGCTTTAAGAGTCCGGCAGCAGTGACAAACACAGGCACGTTACTTTTAAAATTTACTTTTATAAGATTAAAATATACTAATGCAAACAAAAACTTTGTCACAAATATATCTTATGTTAGTCACCTTCAGTTTGGGAATCTCACTGAATAGCCTACTTTGAAAGCCAATTAAATTGCTTTCAATTCAGCTGAGAACAAGAAAGTGGTAGTTTGTTCAAACGGCCTATCTGAAGAAACTTCAGGATTGATCCTTTCTTCCATTATACCAGTTTTCCATCAATGCAGCTCTGATAGTGTCAGTGTAGTTACACTGGCAAAACACTGGTTTAACTGAGGAGAGAATCAAACCCTTCACTTGTAACAACTTCTGTCAAGAGACTAGACTAAGTCACTTTAATTGAGTTCTTCTCGCTTTCATTGTGCAGAAACAAAGGAGGAATAAAAAGAGATCAAAGAGCCCTTATTTGGAACTAACATAATTGTGTTCCTTGGAGAGAATGGTGAGCCTGAGATTACTGAAAGGAGATAGACTCTGAATATATAAACTAGACTACAGTGATAGTGTAGTGTTTTAAGGAAATAAAAAGCATATACAGAGATTTATTGTAACCTTTCATCATTTTGCAATTGAAGTAGCACATGTCCTAGTCCCTCTCTCACTGTTATATGTCAGCTACATTTTTCTTAAATTGCAGCTTGTGAGAATATGCTTTATCTATGTATTACTTTAAACAATGTTTCTAACAGACTGCAGTAGTCTGGATAATTTTCATTTCCTAATGAAATGTTAAGAATAGTTTTCTAGCCTTATACATTCTGTTGTTAGGGTTTTATAAAATGGGCAAATAAAAGCTCCAAAACTGAAAAAGATAGTGTACAAGGGTAAATTGCCAAACAAAATGCAGGTAGTGGAAAAAAAAAAATGGATCTTTGAAGAATCAGCTGGCATATGTCCTTGCCTTTGACTTCACCACTCTACCATGCAAAGGTGAAAAATGTTGCAGTGTAACTGATTATGTACACAATGATGGGAGATGTGTAAGTGAATAAGAGTAATCATGCACACAAACTATCAACAAAGCTTAGTGTTTGAGACTCCAAAATTAGAACCAGGGCTTACAAAGGCAACTTAGAATGTTAAATACCCAAATGCTCTAAGTACATAGAAGGTCTGGGAATGTAACACAATGAAACAATTAGGCTTCAAAAACATGGCATTTAAAACATCATTCATGACATTAGGAGAGTTCATATAAGAGTTGGCTTTTGGAATTTTTTAGCAAATACATGGTCCATTCAAATAAACAGAATGCATGAAGCAGATACCTACAAGTCTAGCTAAATACTAAAATAAGTTGTGTCAACAGATCTTATATTACCTGTTAGAAATTTAACCAAAATATGCTTTGGCAGACAACCCTCTACAAGTAGCAGGGTAAAGCAAAAGTTAACCATTACTAGGGCTCAGTACGTCATCACTGGCCAGAAAAAAATCACAGGGAAGTCTGAAGGAAGGAGAGCTTGTTAATCAGTGTGATTCAGATTTCCAGGTAGCAACATCCATGCAGCCTGTTTATACCCCATGGAGCACAGGCAGCAATCATTAGACTCATGCTCTGCTCAGAAAATGCTGACGGCTGTCTCTCCTTCCTCTCGCTTCCAGAGGCAGCCCAACAACACCTTATGAATGAAAATCTAAACTTTTCTCTGCAAAGCCCTTCTCACTGTGGAGAAATCGAACCAGAAAACACAAACTAAAAGCTCAAGTAACACACTGAACAACAAAAACAAAATAGAGTCCGTGAGTCATTTATGGGTACAATCAATTACAAACATAGCACAAGCTTTTTCATCAGGTCAGAACTGTCAAAACACACTGAATCTTCCAGTGCAAGCTAAGCAGAGCTACAGAGACATGATAAAAGATTATCCATCAGGAGATTTTTTTTAAATTATTTTTATTTTTTAATGTTTTGAAGACTAATAAGGAAGCCATTACTTGGAACTGTACTAAAACTACCACTTGCTGTTTCCCCTTTTAATTGTGTAACCAGATTGCTTAGTGACATTTCTTCAAAGGTATGGTTTGCATGAATTCTAGCTTGTCTCCAGGGTTAAATCTCTATAAAGATCATCAGGAAAAAATCAGACATGAGAGAGAGGTAGGTAGGCTCACTACAAAATGTGGCTCCCAAAATAGGGGAAAAAAGACCAAAAAACACCAAACCAACCAACCAAACAAACCACAACAGACACATAATAGTGGAAAGAAGGTTGCACAAGAAAGATAACTAAGGATATTGCAATAGCACTTCATTACTGGTTGAAAAGAACAAGACTGGGGAGTCAGCAACCTCAAGTCTTTTGTTAAAGACAGTTTGTCTTTAACTGAATAATCTGCCCAGCATGATTTTTAACCCAACACTCCAGAGGCTGAGGATGCTATCAACCTGGAATAATTTAACTAGCTTGCACACAGGTTAAAATAAGGCCTAGCTCAAATTTTGGCTAGAACCTGACTCTTCTGCAGCAAGGCTGAAGGCAAAGATCACCGGCACACAGAATGCCCTGCCTTTCCCCACCTTTTTGAGGGACAACCAAGTAGGAAGAAAGGGAATCCCAGAGCACAGCAGCTATAGGATATGCCTTCAGGAGCACACGTGCTGGTAGAGAGAGAGGTGCCACAAAAGAAATAAGGTTTAATTACAGGAATGCTTGCACACAGGCAAGGATGGTTACACTGAGGCTGGTAAGCATCAGTACAGAAACCTGTTTAAGAGGTGGAGAAACAGCCATGAGACTTCCCTTCTCAGAGAAAACAAACCCACTTAATCAGGATTGCTGTCATACCTGAGGATGTACAAAGACAGTAAATGATCTTTCAGAGACAGAGTTCTGACCATATGAGGCTCTGCATTTTCTCAGAGGCAGGAGCAATTCATCTCATTATTTTAATATAGTCAATTGCATAAAGGTTTTCCTTTAGACTACTCAGTGAGACACTTGTCATAAATTCACAGGGCCAGAAGAAAATATCACAGTACATTTTATATGTTTGCAAATGAGGAGACAGACTAAGGAGAGAGGTTTAACACTGGAATTCATTACGGAGAACACGTTACTGGCATGTGATCAGTCACCAACATTTGAGAATACTGGCTTGATTTTAGCTAATATATCAAGATAAAAATTGCAAATTCAAAGCTTGGCTGACACACTGTGCTTTGCAGGTTCCACATATATCCTTCACAAATCCACAGGATTTTTATTAAGATGTTCGAAAAATTAAAAAAAAAAACCCACATGCAAAGAAACAGAACTATAAATGAACAATTTGACTACCAGATTTTCCTCCTCCCCCTTCCCCAAAGTTACAGAATTGCTTTGCAGTAGCATTACTGCATTGAATTACCCAATTATCTTCTAAATTATAAAAGGCAAATCTTCACCACCAACTGTTCCTAGGACTGCCAGGATGTGCAGTGTTGCAAAACTGTAGCAAAAATGTAAACAAAAGAGCCCTACTGAAGAGGGAGGCAGGCTGTCCACATATGCCAATCCCAGCGGCTTCAATCAAAGGAGAGATTGTTTCACAAATAAACTAAGCCAGTGCAACTAATAAACTCCTGCTCTAATTACTGGCTGCAGATGTATCAACTGAAGCAAATGAGACTCAGGCAGACATTAATTATCTAATGAGGCCAGCAGTGTTTCTGATGAGGTGGGGCTGATTAAATATTAAACAGTAGCATATGGTGAGTGCCAAGAACAAAAGACTGGAATCTGACTCCCTCTCTCTCTACACGCGCGTGTGCGCGCACACACACACACACACACACAGCATTAAAAAAATCCCTCTCTGCTAAAACAGAAGAACAATCTCACTCTGAGAAAAGTAATTAGGACAGAAATGGAAGCACAAAACTCAAAGTGAGTCTAGTGAGATCTGACTTCTGAAGGTATAACTCACATGAAAAGGTTTCACATTAAAGGGATGCCAAAAATATTTAGGCATTGCAGCAGTCATCTCTTTGTTTAACCCTTCCTTTTTTTTTTTTTTTTTAGTGCAATTGTTTGTTTTATTTTTTCCTCCTCCTTTTCTTCTCCATCCCTTTCTTCCTTTATTTTGCACTGGAAAAGTCTCATGGCTCACTCATGAGCAACAACTATCAAATCCCCCCCTTATTCAAAATTCACAATATTAACACAGTTCACAATATTAAACCAAGTAATGGTAAGTATAAGGAGATTGGAATCATTGAAATGTTATTCAGACCAGATAGGTATGGCACTGAAGTGAAGGAAAAGTCTAACCTTACTCACACAAATGTTGAGCCAATTGAAGCCAGCTAATCCCATCAGACTTAAATGGGCCACCAACAGCCAGCACACCAGAGAGCTTCAGATGAGCCACATGTGCTGTTTCATCCTGTCAGCTGCTCTACCCTTCATCACAGACCTCCACTCCATGTGATGACTTGAAATGTGAGAATCACCCTTTCACAGAGTCTGGGAGATGCAGGACATGGCATGCCGGATCACAGAATGGTTTTCCAGCTCTGAAAAGCAATAAAACTTTTTTTTTTTTTCTTTACTATTCAATGTGTCTGGGCAGCTTTGGTTGCAGCCCTGCCCCTGTGCACCAACATGGTCCAATCCACCAACTCGGGGGACTGCCAGATGTGTTACAGGTCTGCTGTATGCTTCACACAACACACACCCTCATGTAAGCATACATCAGCCTGATTTGTCCCAAACTTATAAGACACATATTAACCTATTCAATACAAACAATCTGTGCAGTAAGAATTTGTTTTTGTGTTTTAAACAAAAACTCTGATCAGGCTGCTGGAAATGTCTGCCTGCAGTCCTAGGGAACTAGAAATTTCCAAGACTGAGAAAGCCTTTAAATCTGTCAGGGCAAATTTGCAAAGACAGAAAAAAGTTCAGATATAAAATAGCCTTATAAGCAGGGGAAACGGTCTAGAATTGGCAATGGCTGCACATTCTCAAAAACTTGTGAAGACTGCTTTTTGAAACTCTAAATAAGCCAAACAGCTTTTGCTGTTTATTTCAAAATACGCTCAGATGGCAGCTACTCATAGCATTTTACATTGTTACAGTGACAACGATGCAAGTCCTAGATCTACCCAATTACTTTTAGCTGCTGGTTGTATCAATTTTTTACAGAACAAGCCCATTTATAGATCAAGCCTTTGTACAGTAACAGAAAGAATCAACAAGTTATTATTGATTATCTAAGAGATCAGATTTTTTGGAACACCTTTTGCTCTTACAAATGTTTTCTGTAAATATGAAAGAATGGTACTCCCTCATCTGCTTTTTTTCCCCCTCTTTTTTTGATAATACCCTTCTTTATTATAATCTCCTTAATATCCATCTGCTACCCTTTAGGCTAAAGCTTCTTAAATTCAAATATAGGGCTATTTTTATCACAGAAGAATATATAAAGCAATAGAAACATTTTAATGGATTTTTGTGCCTGTGGCCCTTTCTAGCTGAATTTCCATAATGAAATCCAGTTACAGACATTGGTGCTGCTACAGTTGGCTGTTCACACACATAAAGAATGAACATTTTTTTCTTGTAAACCAACCCAGTAAAACAGAGTGCAATAGCCACCTACAAAAAACACAGGATTTTTTTCCTCTGTTGTTGCTTTAATATAACTGTATATAATGCTATTTTTACTCCAATAGGGCATAGCAATCAAGACAAAACCACAGCTCTACATCAAAGTTATAAATAATAAGTATAAATTCATTTTCATAAGTTGAAACTAACAAAATGAGGATCCTTTCTTTTGTGCTTGGTATTCAGGAGCAACAAAATAGCTTCATAAAAACAGCTGCATGCAGCAACATTCACAATATATGTCCAAGTAAGCCGAGTATTTGTATTAAAGGTTTGGAGAAATATTTTTCTAATAATACTTATAGGATACCAGTTCTTCTCTGTGAAAACATTTTATTGTCCTGTAGCTGTAAATGGAGCTGAGCACAAAACAGCATCTTATATCACAAATATTCCTAAAATTTTAAATTCTTTCCCACTTCTCATCAGGAAGAAAGCAGAACTTTTAATAAGGGAAGAGAAAGGTTTCATATGCGACATGGAATAATGAGCAGCCCATGTAGGCATTCAAACCAGTGGTTGCCAGGCCAGGTCCAGGAGCCAGGTCTCTCCCCATTTCAAGAGGAGCTCCTAGCCAGGGGACTAACAGCTAACAATCCAGGCTTCTTCCTCACATGACCAGAAATTCACTTTCGCAATAGCCGGTTCCTGATACCGGGTTCGTTTCACTGCGCTTTTCTGGAGCAAAATTGTCTAATCAAAAAAAGCTCCTAACAAACCCTAAAGTAACCATTTATATTCCAATGCCAGCAACTGCATTTGAGAAACAAACCATCAATCTCTCTGTCAACTCAAGTGAAATAAATTCAGGATCTGAGACAAAGAACAACCACAGAGCAACACTATCTTCTGCCCCTCAGCATCAAAAATAAGCAGGCTGGTAGTCCAGAAATCCTCAGAGGAATTCGTGCCGAACCCCCTTTTACCCATCTGTTCTCCATCAGCCTTCTGTGCAAGTCATTGCATTTTCATGGTTCATTTCTAATGAATCAAGATGACCAGCACTCAGACAACAAACCCTTAATAATCACAAAAATATATTCTAATCGTTATTTATATATTAAAATATCACTTGGAAAATTTATCACTGACATCTTGAGTCTGATTACAATGCAACTTGAATCAGTTTGACTGAATTCTATGACTATCCCAACTACTCAGATACTATTATTTTTTAATCAGGCCCAAAATATCTCAAAATGTGCAGTTAAACACTTAAATGCTGCAGAGATATAATAAATGGCAGCACTAACAAGAGCATCTGATAGATTTAGAAGCCTTGCTAACTTCTAAAACCAGGACCTCAGCATTTCTGCAATGTTTATCTTAGTGATTACTTAACAAATCTAATTCCTGTTGCCAGAAGTCTTCACCATGAATTGTCTAAGAATCTACACAAGTGTGATGAGCTGGTGCATTTTCATAAATGCCCTTTCACAGAAAGGATGCACTTTGAATAACTTGTTACTGTTTGGTGCATTGAACACACTTAACACTTTTTATTTCGACACTAGAATTATCTCAGATAATAAATTCTGAAAAATCTTTTGTGTATTTTAATTCTAAAGATTTAAATATTCTAAACCTAGTGGTATTTTAAACCTTTATGGTAAGTGTTAACAAGTACATTGTTCTCTCCCCTTCTTGTACGTGTGGTATGTCCCTGTGGATATCAAATATAACATACTTCCTTTGACTTACAGGTAGATCTCTAGAGCTTTTCTAGATTTTACTCTACAGTGTCCTCATTTATTGGAAAGTTAGATTCCTAGCTTAGAACATTGCTTTGCAGTTCTGATGAATATTCAACCATACAAAAATCAGTGAATATTAGAAAATAACTGGAAACTTTCAGTGATAAACACTGATCAGCATCTGATAACATCTGCAAGTAATGTGGGGCCTTTGGGGCAGCAGCAGCAGCTCTGCTGTGGTGGTGTGTGCAAAATTTAATGATCAGCCCAGTTTAACATGCTGTCACACTCAAAACCTTTGTGTGGGCAAAAAGGGAATGACCATCAGACATGTGAAACGGAAGTTATTGTCTGCCCACTAAGGTTTTAAAGCATAGCAGTCCGTGGTACCTAATATTAGACATTAATGAAGCTTCTCTCTAATAAGTTAACGCTCTTTAAAGCATTAGCGCAAGCATCACTATCCTCTGCCTGTGCTCTGTGCTCTGTGCTCTGTGTTGTTCACACCTCTGTCCCTGCTGAATCCCCAGGCAACAACAGGACACGGGGGGAGGGGGGACGACGACGACACAGGACACACACAGGGGGCCAGGATAGACGGGGGGACAGGACAGGACGGCTGGCAGCGGCCCCAGCCCCTCACCAGAAGGGTGCTCACGTGGCCCTTTGTGGGGCTGGGGCCTGCGTGGGCCGGGCCTGTGCCGCTTTACCACAGCGGGTTGCCTGCCCTCGGCCCTGTCCACCCAGAGCTGCAGAGGCTGGGCCAGATGGTTCCAGCACTCTCAGGTCAGGCTGGAACTGACTACACACCAGTAATGCCAAAATCGTACTTGCAGGATGATAACGTATCTGTGCTTTCATTCAGTGGGCACCACTTGTTGTGGGTGACACCTGTGATCACCACTGCTGACAAGGAGAATAAATAAGGCCTCTACAGAAGCATCTTCCGCAACTGTAAATAAAATTGGTTAATATAGATAAAAATAAGGAGCACTGTGGCCTCTGTGCTCTTGCCCATGTGGTCTCATTTTTGGGGATACCAGGACAAAGCATTCAGAGAATGAGATCAAAATGTTCTCTTGTCAAAGACTTTATATTGAAAACACTAATGAAGAAAAAGCTGAGTTTCCTCTCCTTATCTGTTTTGTTTTCTTTTCATGCCTTCTAAGTGTTTTGTGTATTCCTTTGTGGAAGAAAAGATGTAATGTATTTTCAGAGGGACTCAGCTCCTACAGGATCCCAAATTGGCTCATTTAATCTACATGGGTACTTGAATCCTCACTTTCAGACATTCGTTAATTAAGCCACATTAAACCACACAGGCAAAAAAGAGGCTATGTTCAGATAAATTTAAGGATTTGATTTTGTGATTTGAAACCACAAAGGAAAGACATGCAGAGAGCCCAGGCTGGTGCTCCCTCATTAACTCAGCATATTGTGACATTTATAGTTCTCACTCAGGACAAGGAAAACAAGGAAAATAGGGGTTTACAGTGGTGGAACAAAACTAGATAATGCTGCAGAAAAATAAAGTTTGTGTCCAAACGATGAGCCTGCACAACAAGGCTTTGCCCTTCAGGCATTCAGAAATCTCTCTCATGCTTATGCAAATATGTTTATGTTCACAAGGAGAATTTACGCAGTGCCATTTGAAGACCTCTTTTCTATAGATGTTCCAGTAATTCTGTCAGTAAGCAGAACTCACCACTTAGTGAGGTAAATAACCACATCCAAAGAAGTGGTAAGCAAGAAAAATGAGTTTTTCATGAAAAAAAAATCATGAACTGGAACAGGATGATTTAAAATGTTTAACTAAGTTCAACTTCATATGTAATAGACAAGGAATAAAGGCTATACATAAATAAGCAATACAACAAGTATGAACATGAAAACCAATAAATAAGTATTTGGCATGGGTCCACATGTATATTTATCCCATGTAGAATGGGAGAGGGCCTTCCCTCTGTCCACTTTCTACCCAGAGCTGTATCCTTTTGTGAGTTAAAACCATCCTTACTACTACATAATATTTGAAGCTTTGGAGGAGTGGCAGTAGGCTAAAACTCAAGTTTGGGAGTTTTTGTTTGTTTGTTTGCTGCTCTTATATGTTGCCAAAATCATTAACACATCATTTCACAAATATTTACACAAAAAGGTAAGTTTTATGTAGGCACTGCTTTCCATCCCACTTCTTAGTTTCTGAGAACTTCAGAAGTGTTGTTGTCAGTGTTTTATAGAAATATTACAGCATGGAAAAAACAGGTAACAAACTCAGAAATAAACGCCTCAGGCAAAAAATGCAAGACCCTTGTATATTCCAGACTGATAGCTAAATACAAACCTGTTCTATTCTTACCTGCTGTTGACTTTAATAACGCTGCAAGGAAATAAGTAAATAACAAGCAAAATTCTCCCCATTTACAAATTCATTTTAACTGCTTTTTTCCATGTCTGTAGTTTAGAATTAATCAAACACTTTTTGTTAAGCATACAAAGAAAGAAAAGACCCATGCTGTTTGTTATCTCTGTAAAAAATTAGGGCCATAACAGATTCAGTGAGAGAGATTTTTCAAGGGAATTTAGAAGTACAGTTTCCTCTGAAAACAAATCACATACTTTCTAAGTGTGGTAGATAACACTTGAGACCCAGCATAAAGAAATACAATAACAAAGAAATGCAATAATCCAAATATGTATTGTACTTTTCCTGTGGGTACAGGTAACACTTTGAAAACCTTAAGCCTGTGCTTTTCTTTCATTTACATGAGGAAAAAAATGGTGAGAATGTTAGCAATGTGTGCAAGACTACTAAAGCTCACATGCAAAAGAAATTAGTTTCTGACTGTTTCTTTTGCTGTTCTTTAGAAATGTATTTAATAATACTTATAATATTTGAAAACAGAGGTTGAAAACACTGAGTTGAAGTGCCAGTTAAAACAGTGTTACTTTATTTTTTTGTGTGTTTTTCAGCAGCTTTAGAAGAACCTCCCTGAGATTTGGGAAGAGTCTTTCCTCAGCCAATAGTGCTGAAAAGAGCATCTCAAGATTAACTTGCCATGAGATCATTAAAATAATATTTCAAGAAATAATCAACTATCTACATTTATAACCAAATTCAACATTCCGCGGGGGGGCCCCCCGAGAACAAAGTAACCAAATTTTGTGTGTAAAAGCAAAAAGTTAAATGCGAATCCGTGTGCTGCCTTCAATTCCCTAGACTAGCATCTTGATTGGTTCTGAGCAAGTAATTAGAAGGAAATTAGAACAGATTTTTTGTTTCTTGTTGCTTTTGTTTAACGTTAAATTCCATAACATTCAGAAAAGTGCTTTAGCGCATTGCAGTAGGCAAGATAATAGATAAAGGAAAATTATTTTACATCTATCTTTGAAGTTGTATTTTTTATCTTGCTTTTCCCCCTACATATTTATAAAAGAAAAGAAAGGAAGCCTTCTAGGGACTTACACATTCCCTTTATGGCTTAGTAGCTCGGTTTCCTAGGCAGCTTTTGAAAAAGTATTAAAATAGTCTATTACCAACGTCTGCCCATGAAGAAGTAAATGGAATACAGTCAAGATACATTTTTGATATCTACTGCAAAACATTATGCACCCTACTTCTGATAGTCTTCTCCCATGTTGTGACCCTTTTACTTTTAGTGTTCCACACTATGGATTTTACATATTTATACACAAACGTACACATTTATACATACATAATCTTATATGCTATTAATTTGTTTTGAAGGCTTCATTTTAAGAAACACATGAAATTGTTTTAAATCTTCATTTTGTAATAAAAAGAAGGTACAAAACTCATGGCTTAGGCAGAAATCCAACCCAGAAATTCTGATGCTTTGTCAAATGCACCATCCATCAGGGCTGCTCAAGAAGTACATCCTTAAGCTCAAAGGGCAGAGCTTACTGAGAAGTGACAGAAACCATAACATCATAGTAGTTTGTCCACCCTATTGGTGTTTTGAGTTTTACAGAAATAAACAATAGTCAAAGATAATATTGGCATACACTGTCAGTATATAATATACAATATCATACAATATATTTATTATTATACACACTGCAAAGAATAATTGCTCAGCTTGTATTTTATCCTCATAAAAGGTAGTTATTGATTTGTAAATTAATAATAATAGCAAATTAATAATAATAATAATAAATGCCAATCATTAATTTTGTTTGTTTCATCATTCCAATCTCTAGGTAACTTAAACCCTAAACCCTATTTCCCAACTGAATTTATCTTTCTGAAAGATAAAGTCAAAACTTTTAAAAGTAATTAGGGACTAAAGCAACTAAAGAATTTATGTTTTGTACTTGAATAGATTATAAGTATAAAAAATATGTTGTTGGTTGAAGATACAAACAAATATTTATTTGAAACAGCTTCATTAGCTGAATATATTAACTGCCTCATAACCCATTATAGAATTAAACAGTTATGTCGATTGGAAGAAAGTGCTAGAGCTTTTAATATCTCCAGAGGAAGAGATCCAGTGTCTCCCAACAAATGCAGCTCTCTCAGCCTCTCCTCCTATGCTATTCTGGGCCCTCAGGTAACCTTGGTAACCCTACATTGGACTCACTTTGATTTGTCAGTGTTTTTCTTGTGTGCAGGGCCCAAATCCACGGACAGCACCAGATGCATTCTTAGCAGGTAAAACTTTCCATGATGTGCTGGCTACACTCCTGCTATCACAGCCCTAAAAGCAGTTGACATTCTCTGCAACAAGGGTACGCTGCGGCCTCATGTCCAATTTGTTATGCTCAGGACCCCATGTCCTTTTCTGCAAACCTGCTTGCAGCCAGTCAGCCCCTGCTGCATGTCCTGCTCCATTAGAGCAAATTCCATCCCAGGGGCAAGTTTTTGCATATATCTTTTGTAGTACTCCATGAAGAATATGCCCATTTCTCCAGTTCAAAACATCTAGATCAGCAGATTCAAGAGAAGTGTTTAAGTCCCACAAAGATCATTTTAAATCATACAGTTGAATTTGTCTGGAGCAAAGAAGGGGCATTCACATGAACTTTTTTGTTGTGAAAGATTTGACATCTGCCTATTTGTCAAAGTCCAGTAATCTCTGACACTGCTCTTTTTTAGGTATTCCGTGCACGGAGGATGTTCAATACCAAAATCAAATTCATTGGAAGATATTTGATGTTACACAGGACTTTGATTTAGAAAAGTGATACAGCTAGGTACTGAAAACACTATACAAGTACAATATAGCAATTACAACACACAGTTGGATCACAGTACAAATGTGATTCCCATACCAATCTCACCGCTCACTATCATGATGCTGGGTAGGAATACGTAGTTGAAGGCAGCTCAAGCCTGGTGCTCTCCTCAAAATTCTTGTGCTACCTTAATTTTTATGCTCTATGTTGGGCTGAGCCACCTATTTGTTCTCTCCATGCTGTTCTGGCTAATTTAGGGGGACATTCACGCTCTGTTAATGAACTCAGAGACAACTAGTTTACAGCACCAGCTGATCCATTCAACTATTTGTGGCTGTTTATCTAAAACAAAGGACACTCTCAAGTCCCCTTGGTCTTGAGGTAAAGTCAGCTTCCTTGTAATAGGTGTGGTCAGTTGCACTGTTCTTCACAACACAAGGAGATTGAGAGGAAGTCAACAAGGGCTTTGCACTGACAGTCTCCACTTCAAAATCACTCAGTGAAACAAGGAATCTCAGCTCTATTGATTACTGTTTCCCTAACGTCCATTAGCCTAATCAATTCTGGCAGTAAGTAGTAGGTCAAAGGCACTGAACATTACGTACTTTTTGAAATGCCATGTTTTGCAATATACAATTTCATCTTACTTTAGACCTATATTGTACTAGTTGCTGCACACAAATACTCTGTCTTAAAGAGCTGATGGAGGTAGTTTGTTCTAACCTGGTTATCTTTGCCAGAAAGCTATTCCTTTCCATTTCTCTCTAGGGGCATGGATTCTGATTTCTCAGTGGTGTTGACAATCACTTATTGTTGAAAATAATTATTTATTTATTTATGCATGAGCAGAGGAAGATAAAGAAACTATGAAGAGAAGTTTTAAGGTATATGACTAGGAAAAGTCTGGAGGAAATTGCATTGAAATGGATTTGTTTCTAGCTGTTTGACAGGAACTTCGAGTTACTTACAGAAAAGTAGTCAAATATTGCTCTTATTTTACACCTTTCCAGCCTCATTTGTCTGAGGTTATATTAAATGTCATGAAAAAGACTTGAAAGAACTGATTCTACTTATGTCATCTGGAAAATAGGAAAGAAAGAGGGCTGAAAAGCCAAGCATTATATTTACAGAGCAATGCAAGCATAAATCTAGACCAAGGGTTTCGGTGTCTCCTGCCTGTATCCCTCACCCCCTACTCCCTACCCAACGTTTTGTGAGGCATTTGTAAACATCACAATCTCTTAGTGGCAAATAAACGTTTTACATGTGAGAAACACAGTAATTTCTGTTCCCATCTCTAGTAGGTAAGATTTAAAATGAATTTAAAAGTAGTGACTTTCAAAGGCAATTTTATATTTTATATTACCCCTGCTATTCAGTAGGAGTTGGATACTTTACTCTCCAAAGCAACTTGGAAAATGCTAGGGCTTTTGCTTCCCTTTTTGTGTCCTGACAGACAACTGCAATGAAAGATGAGCAAGTTAAATTGAGACTACAGATTGGATTATATTTTTTAGGAATGGAGGAGTAAAAAGTAGCTAACAGAACTAATCTGTTTGTGTAAGTGATATGTGATTAGATGTTTGCACAGCTCTGTAGATGCAAGGCAGTATTTACAAATGCTAAGTATCACTATATGTAAATTAGCTGCCTCCGCAAAATTTATTTATTTTTATTATTATTATTATTATTATTTTTTTTATGGTGAGTCAGCAGCTACTCATTCCTTAAATGATGCTCTTTTTCTCAGAGTACTCTTTGATGCCTTCTGAACATTTTTTCCCTATGGTAGATAATGTCTATTGCAATGCAAGATCCAATTCATCTGACAGTCATGGATTGGATATACTGCTGAGGGGAGATAATGAGAATCGTGGATTTCTTGAACACTGTCTTCTGAAGAACTTCCATCTATTTTCTGTTTACCTGTATCTTTACCATCAATTTGTGGTCTTAAAACAGAAATGTCTCCAAGAAGCTCTTTGGCAAAACTGTTTCACTGATGTTGAAGACTCTGTTGGCTTTTGTTTAAGATTTCATAATAATAAAATGCTTTAATGGAAAATCAGCTTCAGGCCAAGAGGAAAAACCTTTTCCTGGTACAGACCTTGGGGGAAACACAGCAAAAGCCTTCTTAGAATAGCAAAAAATAATCACCATTTTCCCCTTTGACTCAGCATCTGTCCTGAAAAGCTGGAAACTCATGTTAGCCCAGGAAGGTTAGCTAGGCCTTCCAGAGAACTTCATACCTTCAGCTTGTGAAGGATAGTTTAAATTCAGATGCAGAGTAGACACAGTTAGATACAAGATTTAGCAATGTCTGGCATATTTTTCAGTGTTTCCTTGAATTTTGTTTTAAAAAACAAACAAGCAAAAACACAAAAAAACAAACACCCCAACCCAACCCAACCAAACCATTGTCAAACAAGAAAGTTAAATGGAAGGAGATATTTCTGAATCATACCGATCAAACATAACATGGCATGTCTATACCTACTTCTTCTCTAATGCATTTACATGCTGGACTGCAACAACCCATTTCACATCCCATCATAGTCATACTGCACAGATCCACAACTATTTGTAATGTCACTGTTGAACAATATGTACACATCCTGAGAGCATGGTCCAAGCTGTTTCTTAATTCATAACTGTCATTTAGTCTTATGAAAATACATGACTGTTCACATCAAATATACCTCAGAATTAAACTGTAATGTTAGATGATTGCTAACATTTAGCTCTATAGTAAGTTTCACAGTCCTTAATTAGGAAAATTAATACAAATTTTCACTGTACCAAATAAAATAGTTTTATAGTTGGGGCATGTGGTATTTTAAAATTCCCATGGTTTACTTCCTACAGCATTCAGCCTCCAGCGTCTCTCTCTCAAACTGAAGTTCTCCCAGCTAGGTGTATCTTTTCCACCTTAAATGTCAAAGAAAGTGTAGGAAAGTGATTATCCAGTTCTATTCTGGAATCCAGTGGCTATTAAACAAAATACCACTACTACTTCATTTGATTAGAAGTTTATCTATAACTATTCAAAATCATTTTGTTTCAGTATCTCTTACTTAACAACACATTTTTTATAGGAGTTATTTACCTCTATGCCTACTCGATCCCTCCTAAATAAGTAATAACTATTGATTTCTAACATTTCAATTATGTGAATCATTTCTTCTACTTCAGTAACTCACTTTACACCTTTATTAACTGGGCTTCTAATACCAGGATACAAGTTATGTAATAAATTCATTTCTGTAAGTCCCATGGTATATCACTAAATCTATTACTATGGTTTTATGTGAAACAAATATTTAGTTGTGGGCTGTTTTATTTCCCTATTGTTACACTTTTGACTTCTCTTTGTTGATTTACAGGCCACCCGCTATACATTTTGGTTTGTTTGTTTGTTTTCTACCAGAAAAAGACCAACACCAACTCTCAAAACCAGCAGCATGTATAAAACACTGCTGGTGCATCCAGAAGTCTACATTCATACTTGACTTATCTCAAGATATTTAAAACCATTACCTGGATTTCTCCTTCTTTCCAGCAGTCGCATTTTTACCTCTCAGTTATGGCATGGTGCAGAACAGCATTAAGGACAACACTTATTCTCTCTTTGAGGCTGAGTGCAAACTAGGGAGGGAGAGTTACAGGAAGTTCACCTGTTCTTCAACAGTACCTGATTCCAAATAAAGACAAATACAGACCTTCCTTACACAGATCAACATGTCTGTGCGTAATACTTTCCAGTGGAGTTGAACAGCTATGCACATTTATGTTCTGTTCACTTCTTCAGTTCCTTTCATTAACCGTTAATTCATTAAGAAATTTTGTCATTTCTAGGCTGAGATTTCACTATTGCGAAATTCAAACTCTGAATTCAAAGTCCCACTTTAAAAATCACCTAAAAACACTTCAGTTCAGGAGTGCACCAAGTGACTGACTGTGATTGTAAGCTTCAGTGCTCATCTCCTCCCCCTCGCTAACAGGAAGCTATTAGCCGCTCTGAAATTTCAAACAGCAAGGCTGATCAAAGGCCCAACGGTCACAGCCACATAAACCTACTGAGACTTAAAAAGAATGAAAAACGTGGTCTCAGTGGTATTATAAAATATGCACATACGTGTTCCTCTGCCTTGCAGGGAGTTGCACAACAGAACAGGGGAAATATTATCTATTTATGTGTAAGCTTTACTTCAATCTCTGGGTGATCTGGGCAACAAAAAAATATGCAGACATACTGAGTAGTGAATAACCACAGAGTAGATAATTAGCTAAACTTGCTTAGTTATTGCAGAGTTTTTTTTCTCTTTTCCTTTACTTTAGCTTTCACGTAGCAAGTTCTTCATTCACGTAGGCTGTAAATCCTAATGCAAAGCAGTAGTATAAAATGATGTTATCATTTTCTTAACTGATGGAAAAGGTAGAAAGAGAGATGGTTGGAGACTATCCAAGCAATGCAAAGCTTACTACAACAAAGTGGTGAGGACAGACTGAAAAATCCCAAAGCACTAAAAAAAATCAATTGTATGAGACCAAAACCACAAATTGCAAAGGTTATGGGCTAGATTTCTAATATATACACTGAAGTATTGAAGTTATTGAGACAAAAAAGCTGCATGTGTTGCAAGCTCATTGTCACTTTTGATTGAACATCATTCTGCTATTGAGCCATTTCTAGCAATTCTCTCACATGTAAATTAACTGGTGCCAGCCAGGACTAATTTTCCTCAGTCTCCTCTACTAGATGCTTGTCACCAAATTACAGGACTTCATTTGTCTTTGAAACAATAAATAAATTCAGTTGGAAAGGACCTACAAAGATCAAGCCTAGCTGCCTGAGCCCTTCAGGGTTAAGCAGAATAAAAGCATAGTATTAAGGGCATTATCCAAATGTCTCTTGAGCACTGACAGACTTGGGGCATCAACTATCTCCCTAGGAAGCCTGTTCCAGTGGCTGACCACCATCATGATAAAGAAATTTTTCCTGATGCCCCGTCTGACCCTCCCCAGGTGCAGCTCTGTGCTGTTCCCCTGTGTTCCATCATTGGTTCCCAGGGAACAGAGACCAGCACTTCCTTCTGTGTTTCCCCTCCTCAGGGAGCTGTGGAGCCATGAGGCCACCTCAGACTCCTTTTCTTCAGACTAGACAAACCAAGTGTCCTCAGCCTCTCCTTGTAGGACATGCCCTCCAGCCTTTATTCTAACTTTGTTGCCCTCCTCTGGAGGCTTCCAAGTATCTTAACATCCTTTTTATCTTGTGGAGCTGGGGACCGTACATGATATTCCACATTAGGCTGTCTTGTGAAAGACAAACAGGCAGATAAATGGCAACAATTCTACAAGCCTTCACTCCTACACATCCTCGGGAACAGGCTAAAAGTGAGTTGTTGTGATATAGCAAGGGGAACCCTGTCCTTGGCTAGCCACATGCTCACCTTCAGCTCTGGGACAGTCAGTGTCACACAGGGTATCACATAGACCTCAACACTGCTCCAGCCCTTATTCAAGGGTCAAACAGGACACTGGTTGTTATCTTCCTTGTGATTAACTACCTCTTGCTTCACAGGAACAAGCATGCCTTCATCAATGTTTGAGGCCAGACAGGTATTAAGTTGTTAACTCAAGAGGGACTTGGAACACGCTTCCTCTACTAATGAGTAAAATATGGATAGAATCAAAATCTACATTCTGCCTCAGACAGCAGGATAGCATAGATGATGAGGAACATTTCTCTCTAAGTTTTTAAAGATCTTAAAACGTGAAGATTATAGGATTGTTTGTTAGGGTTACATAGAAATCAGATATCATAAGTACTAACACTAGGCACTTGCGTTCTGTCAGTTGAAAACTTCAGCATTATTATGAAAAATCCTTTAAGCAAGCCAATATATCTTTATAATGATAATGTAAGCAGCACACATCTCAAATCTCATGCTTTCAATTATTTCTTATTCAACATGTTAAAAAGATAGTTGTAGGTCAAATATCAAACAGGACTCAGGGTGAGTCCTCTTTGGAGCAAGGAAGAGATAACACCTTGTAGAAAAGGATCAGGTTAGAGAATACTTAAGCAAACATGACATACATATATGTACAGGGGCCCTGATGGAATTCACCCACAAGTACTGAGGGAGCTGGCCAACATCATTGCAAGGTCACTGTTGATAATTCTTGATCATGGGAGAAGTCACCATGATGTATATAAGTACCTGAAGGAAGGGTGCAAAGATGATGTAGACAGGCTGTTTTAGGTGGTGCCCAGTGACATGACAAGTAGCAACAAGCACAAACTGAAACACAGGATGATCCATTTGAACATCAGGAAATGCTTTTTTACTGACTAGTGGAACTTGTGGTTGAACCCAGAGAGGCTGTGGAGTCTCCCTCTTTGGAGATACTCAAAAGCCATCTATACATGGTCCTGGGACACCTGTTCTATGAGGCTATGTTGAGCAGGGGGAGGGGGTAGGTTGGACAAGATGACCTCCAGAGACCTCTTCCAACCTCAACCTTTCTGTGATTTTGTGATCACTATAGTAGGCCAACCCTCACACATCTGCACTACAAGCGTTTCTTATTTTTTTTAGAGATTTAGTCCAATTTTTAGAGGAATAAATCATGACATTAAGGAATATACCACAAAACCAAGATGACAAATTAACAGCATGAGCTGCATAATAAAGAACTGTACAGAATTTAACAACATGAGTCAATGAACTGACCACAGACCACTCAGCCTCTCTGGAGTATGAAATTTCCTTCCCTGCTACTCCGAGGTGATGCTTAACTCCACATTATGCTGCCATTCATTCTTGAGGATTAGGCTGGGTCTCTTTAATATCACACTACATAGTAAGAAGTTCAGAAACCACCTGCATCCATAACCACTTTACCCATACTATGAGCAAGACTGATTCATGTATGGGAATCATTTATTTACTCATACAGAGTCTAGGAGCCGTGTGTTGAGAAATCTGGTTTGTCAAAAAAAATTCTTCCCTAAAAATAAATTTCTCTGTGTATACTGCAGTTTTGAAAAAGAAGCATGCCTTCCATTTTGGAACAAATTCATTTGGTTGTTTCATGGCTCTATCATTTAAAATCTCAGGAAGGAAGGAAGGACAGTTTACACAATAAAATTGAAGAAAAAATATTAAAAACACTTTCAAAGTGTTCAAATAAATGTCTTAAAACCAGCTTTGTACACTTAACATAGAGCAGGGGTCCTGCAGGCCCCCTGCAGAGAACATCTCTGCAGTCCCCTCTGTACATCTGTGCAGCTGCAGTGGTTCTTCCATCTTGCTACATAGAACTGAAAGACATCACTGCAACAATCTGGGAGATGATGCACCCTGGAGCAGTGAAGTCACATGTGCTCTCAAGGTTTGAACAAGCAGACTGTCAAACTTTTCTTTCTGAAGATGCATTAGGGTAGACAAGCTTCAAATATATTAGGAGAATGCAATAAATTCTCCCCACCTCAATTGAAATTTAGTACAGGTTTGCATTACCAAAAAAAACCAAAAACAAACAAAAACAAACAAACAAACAAAAAAAACTATTTAAACTGTACTGCACTTATTAGGAAAAATATTCTGACTAGAACAGGACATCAGCTAGATTTTAATAGTTCAGACTCAGAGATAATATCTAGCTATCTAGAAAATATGGGTGTGATTGCTTGAAAAAACTACCAGACACCAAAGCATTGCACAGAGCTAAAAATACCTATGCTCACAACTAGCATTTCAGCAAGCATACACTGGGAAGGTGTCAAAGATTTTGGTTATCTTACATAATAGGCAGTTTTCCACAGCAGAAATAATATCCTTCAAGATCTTTAAGCATTGTGCCTGGCTCAAAAGATAGCCTGCTCTACATAGGCATCCAGAAACATCTCATGCCGCCTTGCATGAACTCTGCCTTGAGAACAGAAGGACAACCAAGGCTGCACCAGAGACACAAGCTAGGCACTTTTTTAAACAAACAAACAAACAAACAAAAAAACACTTAAAAACAATATTGTGCCTTGCACTAATGTACATAAACTTCCACCAACAAGGGAGAGCTCAAAGCCACAGAATTCAAATTGAAGTTTTACAGCACAGATTCATTGACAACTTAGTGTTTATCACAGCAACTGAAAAACACATTTTTAGTTATTGACTGTAAATACTGAGAGTTTAGTATTAGCATTGTTCACACAAAAATGCACTCAGGAAATTAAAAAGGAACAATTACCATTACTACCCAAGTAATTGTTTCATATTAAAATGGTTTAGATTCATGATTAAATAGAACTTGAATAGCCCGTATATCTTTAGAAATGTGTAGATCTATGACTATTCTTCATAGATTCTATGAGATAGGAACTACTTACAAGTACTTAACAGGAATCAACAATGACCTCATATAGTAACACAACAGTAATTTGACCGTTCAGTCACTTCACTAACCAGTCACAAACAGAAGCTACTGTCACTTGTTCCATTTCGTGAGGCTGCTGAGGACAATTAGGGTTCATTAGAGCTGCTTAGGCCCTGAGGAAGGGTAGAGGCAGGGCAGGGCAGTGCTGCAACAGAGTTATTCTCCCATCATTATCCCCCCACGACACACACACTATTGCCTATAATTCACTACAAGTATTCTGGCTAAATGATTAATTTCTCCCTGTGTGAATATTCAGTGCTGATTTGCAGTGGCAGTGGCGACCATAAAGACTAAAATACATGCCCATCTTGAAAGAACCTATCTTGTACACTCTAATGTCAACTTCATTAGGGTTTATGGGATGGAACAGTGGCCAAAGCACCCATAAAACTCCATTTGAAATTCCTGAGGAACTATTTCATATTCAAAACATTAGTGACAGAGATGTCAAAAGTCTTCTAATATGCATTTGTTTACACCATCGCAAATGGGGAAATACTACCAATCCCTAATTTTCACTCCCTTAGCAGGTGTGTCAAAAATTACAGAAGGTGGAGAATCTAATCCCAGATTGCCATTATTTATGTATTTATTTATTTATTTGAAGTTTCTTCAAGTAACTCCTCTGGCATGACTAAAACAAACAAGGTCACTTGACTGCTACATGGTACAGTTCAAAACTGTTATATTGCATGAAAAAGAACTCAAGAAATAAGGGAAAAATGGCTTGGGGAGATGCTTCTTTTCATGCTTAGCGTTGTACTTTAACAATGTACACACTGCAAGATACATATTTCAAGGGAAAGCAGTTACGTGGTTTTTTTTATTGTTGTTGTTGTTTTTTTTCCAGAAACAAAAATATTTCTTTTGAAAAAAAAATGAAACAACAACAAAAACCTCCACATCCCTATTTCCCCTTTCTTACATATTCATTATTTAGTTGCACTGGAGTGGGGCTTGGAAACAAGTCAAATGCATGCTGCACGCACGCTCAGACCCTGGGCCCCTGGCTACAGGGAGAGATCAAAATATTGCTCATATTTTGCTCCCCTAACATAATTTCTCATGTCATTCTGCTAATTGTTGAAGAGGTTTTAAAGCCTCTCTCCCTTCATAACATATATACTGTCATCTCTGAAGAATATATGCCAGCTAGAAGTAGGAACGTAGGCCTTCAGACAAAACTCAAAGTGGAGAGGAAAAAGAAAAAATAAAATAAAAAGGACTTAAGGACTTGCTCATTTGCAGTAAATGAGAGAGAGAGCACAATGGAAACTTTGATAAAGGTAGACAGCCACTGCTAATTGCCTTAACCATTTTGAACTGAAATCAGTGCTTGGCACCATTAAAACAACCAGACATTGACTGCAGAGGATCAGGGGCTGTTGTGCAAGTGCTGAAGCCTGGTGCTGAAGCCTGATGCACGGTGGATGGCCTTCACAAAAGGAGAGGAGCAGAGGCCAGCACTGCTGGTTCCCTTTCTCTGCCTCAAAGCAGAAAGTCATTAAGGCCATCAAGGGCTTAACGAGCCCTGCTACTAGGGTGCTCTGTAACACCAGGCTAACCATTTGCTCTCTTCTGTTCCCTTCCTCTGGTCATGCTGTTTTGTCTGTTTGGATTGCATGCTATTATTTGATACACCTGTACAGAGTCCCCATACTGCAAAACTTGAGAGACTTCCTTTTCTTTTTTTTCTTTTTTTCTTTTCTTTTCTTTTCTTTTCTTTTCTTTTCTTTTCTTTTCCCTTTTCTTTTCTTTTCCCTTTTCTTTTCTTTTCTTTTCTTTTCTTTTCTTTTCTTTTCTTTTCTTTTCTTTTCTTCTCTTCTCTTTTTTCTTTTCTTTTTCCTTTCCTTTCCTTTCCTTTTCCCCTTCTCTTCTCTTCTCTTTTCTCTTCTCTTTTCTCTTCTCTTCTCCTCTATTTTTTATCAGTTCTTAAGCCTCCAAAACCCCTTTACATCTTGAGCATATCACAAATTAAAACAGAAGATCAGTTTTCACAGCTTGACAACTCCTATGGTACATTTTGTATTTCAAATCAGTTCCAAAAGCTTTAAAATATATTAGCTTTACCTGCAAATTATTAATTATGTTTGTAGTGTCATTCAATCACTAATGTACTTATACACCAGAAATTCTTTGAAGGGAGAAAAGAACCATGAGAAAATATGAATTCAAATAAAGAACTACAATTTAATACATAGTAGTTTCTTACAACAGTGAAAAAAATGCAAAGAGCAATATTAAGATTAAGTGAAAAGTGTTGTAAGTAAACACCAAATATTTTTGTTTACAAAATCATTAACTAAAGGAAAGAGTGAGACTCGTAAAGGAGGGAGAATTAACATTTGTTGACATTTTACTGCTGTTAATTTTTATGTAAACTCAAAGCAATTAAATTATGTTTAAGACATTTTTTTCTGTAAGTAGTTTCCATTTACATTCCTAGAAATAGTAATCCAACTATTTTATTGCATTGTTGGGGGCCCTGTAGCAACAGACCAAATATTTAGCAACAGCTCTGTTTGCCATCTCTAGAGCTGGAAAGCAAAGACTTGAATCAATTTAATTACATCAGTGTTTCTCAGCTACCGTACCAGAATGTGTTGTTCTTGACTTTAAAGGGCCTATTCCTACCTCCCCCCACAGCAGTCTCTAAATAAACCTATAAATCCTTTTTCTGTAGCACATGAATTATCAGTAACTTCAAAATAAATGAAGACAAAAATGGTTGAATATTTAAACATGTAGCAACTCTGTCCCATGATAGATTATTTCAGAACAAAATTCATTTTTTTTCTCTGATATCTACTACTGCTATAAACTTCCAGTTTATCATATAACATTACAATTTATGGTATAACCAGCTTGTGTACTGACTATAAACCCTTTGTCAATGCCACTGTAAAGACTTTATAGTCCATAAATAATAGAAGAGCGATAGTATCTATCCTTCTTATTTTACCCAGCACATCCAGAATATAGCACTCTAAACTTGTCACAGGATTTGCTTGTTTTACATACATTATAGGTTATGTAAAAAATAAAAAGGTAAATTTCTCTGAGTATTTGGCTTACACAAAACTCATTCAAATAAATAGAAAAGTCACAGGTAGGAGTCTGCTTTTGCATGTTATAGCCAAGGAATAAAAGACACACACAAACCATAACAATACTTTATTTACTGTAGCATTCACCTATGGCCAAGAACTTAAAAAGCAATAATAATTTCCTATATCCTAAATTGTTAAAGATAAGATGGGTTTTCTTCATGTGGAATTGCTTAGGGAGGAATTTACTGAGAACTCTTAATGCAGTTTATCACCTTTTCCTGCTTTTTCCATGATATACAGATTCGGTCAAGGTATACCTTTCTCTCCCAGTGTAGCAATTCGAAAACCAAATCTGGTACACATTTACCTTTACATCCCAGTGAAATCAGTGCTATTTAGAGGTTTTTGTTCTGATGTTGAAGCACAACAAAGACAGGCAAAGACCTTCGTTCACATTACATCCCTTTGTGCTGTAAATGATCAACCAGTAGCTACCTTGCCTCAGCCACACCAGGCACAAGAACTCGGAGTTCATAATTCTGGCTTCTACACATACGTATTCCCATACAGGCATGGTTATTTCATTGTCCATACTGCTAGCAAAAGACGAGATGGGACTCTTTAAAAACAAAAAAAATATAAGGAGTGCCACAACTTCAGTCCAAACACCACTTTATATCAGTTGCTATTTATAAATAGCCATTTACACTGAAGGTCATGAAAATAAGATGACAATTTGACCCCAAATTCCATGCCAAACTCTTATTCCAGATGTAATGGGCAAATTGAATTGCCATCACTGTCATTTGTAGCCTTGTACATTCCTCTGCACACTAGATTACTCTTAGTGCACAAAATTTCTGTTCTCTCCCTGAATTAGTTCAGCAGTTTTCACATTATACAACTCTCTCCTTATGCACCCCCTCATGGCAGGCTGCTCATGTTGTCTCACCAGGGTTTGCCCCTTCTCATCAAATTATTCCATGCACTGCAGCAATAGGCCTTCTGGCACAAAGCCTCAATCCTTTGATCCTACAAACCAAACTTCTTATTTATGCTTACACATTCCCTTGATGAATCCCTACATTGTACTTACTTCCTACAAATTGGCAGGCTCATTCATTTATTTCTCTTACCTCTTTTATCAACTCTCAGAACAGTGCATATATACATCTTCCTCATTGCAAAATATAACACGGGGGTGATGACCTTCCTCCCCTTCACAACTCAATAATATGAAAAAAAACACCAAAAAACAAAAAACAAACAAACAACAACAAAAAAACTTGTTCATCTTACTTTTCAGAACCTGAGCATGTTCTGTCATTGGGCAGGGATGGGTCCCTACGTGGGTGATATGTCATGTTTCTCCACACAATCACATTCCTCTAGCATATTCTAGTACTAGCTGCCTTTTTGGTGCTGCTGAACCAAAAGCAGGTGATGTGATACCCTTGAGAATAGATGCAGCATATCTTTAAATGTTGATGTATTCAAATATCTTTATAGAGGATATGACACAATAAGTCTCAGGTGAACCCTTTGGGAATTCCAGGGAAAAAGCTGCCTAATCTCCAGTTAAACAGGCGTATTATCTCTCACTCCCCATGAGAAAGTGAAGCAGAACTGATTTGATTAAGAGCAAATTAACCTCTCTAACACAGCTACCCAGGGTTTTACACCTGTCACTTTAGTATGACAATTTATATTTATTCAAAAAGCCATGAGACAGTAAATTAAACATTGCCCTAATTAGAAAAATGTCATATGCTACAGTAGGGGAGCAAACTGAACTAATTTCAAACAGTTCTTGTGCAAAGTACATTTCAGTACAGCATTAATAAAAGTAAAGTCAATATTTTTTACATAGTCCCATCTGAGCTGAATGTCATCATGCCACAGTTGTATGTTTAAAGTTCTGTCAAACAATAAGGCTGACTTTATTCAGAGTTCACAGAAAATCTAAGTTTATTTAGCAAAAGTCATCAACACATGAATTATTTTATACTCTACCACCATTTCTACACTCTAATGTCACAATATAAACCAGTTCTCTCAACTAGACCTCCTGTCACAACATTTTTCCTAATGTTATTATTGGGCAGATAAAGAGTAAATTCTTCAGTAGTTTACAAAACCATACACTATCAAATGTCAAAGTTAGATTGTTTAATCAGATAACTGGAATTGAATAGAATTACCTATAGATGAGACTTAAAAAAAATCTAAAATTGTACAACAGAAATTTTTAGGCTTACAGAAAAACACTTAGAGATGTTAGAACCATGTATAGTAACTTGCTAATTTCAAAATAAGAACAGAAAAGGCTAAGTAGGAAAAAAAATCTAAATATAATTACTTTCTAAATATTTCAGCATAGCTTGATTCATGTTGTAGACTGACATAAATTGTGGAGGTGTTCCCTCCTGGTAGAAATTTCTCAGCACCTTGACAGTACTAGAAAGATGATAGATATGATGAATTTTAGCAGCCGTGTTTCTTCCTCTTGTGGATTATTTTTGTTTGGATGGTATTGGGCCATTTTTTTTCTGTTTGTTTGTCTCATATCTAGCTTTTTAACAGCTATAATTCTCTTGCTATCTATAAGCAGTATGCATACTGTAATCACGACACAGTTAACAACCCTTTAAATAAATAAATAAAGATTTTACACTACGTTCTTCACAGCTGCTCTGAGGAAACAGTATTATAATAAAACTATCTGAACTCTAAGAAAAAAATAATTTAGGTCAATATTTTCAGTACGAATACTGGATATACACATATGTTTTGCTTATCTTGCTAAACGGAGGTGAGAATTCTTTACAAGTATATAGATGTTGAAGTTATAAATTATATAATATAGAGATAATTGAATATATTAATCATGTATTATATATATGCATATAGATACTATATATATATATCCATCACAAAGAGTCATGGTGAATGGAGTTAAATCCAGTTGGAGGCCAGTCACTAGTGGAGCCCCCAGGGCTCAGCACTAGGGCCATTCTCTTTAATATCTTTATCGATGATCTGGATGAGGGGATCGAGTGCACCCTCAGTAAGTCTGCAGATGACACCAAGTTAGGTGCGTCTCAATCTGCTCGAGGGTAGGAAGGCTCTGCAGGAGGATCTGGATAGTCTGCACCGATGGGCTGAGGCCAATTGTATCAAGTTCAACAAGGCCAAGTGCCGGGTCCTGCACCTGGGGCACAACAACCCCAAGCAGCGCTACAGGCTGGGAGATGAGGGGTTAGAAAGCTGCCTGGCAGAGAAGGACCTGGGAGTATTGGTTGATAGTCGGCTGAATATGAGCCAGCAGTGTGCTCAGGTGGCCAAGAAGGCCAACAGCATCCTGGCTTGCGTAAGAAACAGTGTGACCAGCAGGGCCAGGGAAGTGATTGTCTCCCTGTACTCAGCCCTGGTGAGGCCGCATCTTGAGTACTGTATTCAGTTTTGGGCCCCTCGCTACAGGAAGGACATCGAGGTGTTTGAGTGAGTCCAGAGAAGGGCAAGGAAGATGGAGAGGGGTCTGGAGAACAAGTCTTATGAGGAGCAGCTGAGGGAGCTAGGATTGTTTTGCCTGGAGAAGAGGAGGCTCAGAGGGCGACCTTATCGCACTGTGCAGGTACCTTAAAGGAAGTTGTAGTGAGGTGGGGATTGGTCTATTCTCCCACGTGCCTGGTGACAGGACGAGGTGGAATGGTCTAAAGTTGCACCAGAGGAGGTTTAGGTTGGATATTTGGAAGAACTTCTTTACTGAAAGGGTTGTTAGGCATTGGAATATGCTGCCCAGGGAAGTGGTTGAGTCACCATCCCTGGAGGTCTTTAAAAGATGTCTAGGTGTAGAGCTTAGTGATATGGTTTAGTGGAGGACTTACTAGTGTTAGGTCAGAGGTTGGACTAGATGATCTTGGAGGTCTCTTCCAACCTAGATTATTCTGTGATATGCTGTTAATTGGCAGTAAATGAGGAATCTTGACTTTCAGGGGGTCACATTCATGATGCACAGGGATAACGGACGCCAGTTTAGGGAAGCATTTACTTAGAACTCTGCATGTAGAATATCACCTTTTCTTGCCACAGTTCTCATTTTAGAGGCCCTGTCTGAACTGCAGTTTTCACTCCTCCCTCCCTTCTACAGTTGCAAGGCGGCTTCTGCCCTCCATCATCCAGACCTCTGCTGCATACAGCAGGGAAGTCAGGTCCAATAGACTGTCTGCTTGCCCACTCTGTCAGCTCATTCCCTTGATTTCTGTGTGCGTTTCTTTTCACAATCCATACATAGTCAGACTAGCATGTGGTCAGGGAAACGCTAAAACTATCTATATTCACCTGACTAAACCAATTGAGAAGTTAAGGGATCATCTATAGCAACATTTATCACAGGATAGTCCCTAGAACTTTCTCAAGCATTTTCTTTTGAATTGTAGATCACGGAAAGCAGTTCTACAAATTTAATGCAGCCATTGTCCCTCAGATTTGTGTTTTTTTTTTAAAGTAGTTAACAGCAAAACTAAGAAGAGTCATCAATAACAAAAATCATAAAGATAAAGAGTTTTCAGGTGATCTGTGACTATAAATGTGAGAAGTTTCATTAAACAATTCTGCAAACATTCCTGTTTCAGCAGAAACAGGAACCCTACCAATATTTTTGTACTGCCTAAGTGTCACTAAATACAGAAAGATCACCAAAATACACTGTCATGGAGAACCACTGTTTTTATCTATTATTTTCAAATTTCTAGGATGTATGCACAAAGGACTTCATAATCAATCTCCATCATAAATGCAGAGACATCACTTTTTGAAATGACCTCGTGTGGCGGTTTTACCTTGCACCACAACCACTCTCTCACTCCCCCTCCTCGGGGGGGGGGTGGGGGGGGGGGAAGAAAAGAAAAAGCTCAAGGGTTGAGATAAGTATAAGTTAATTAAAGGAAAAATAATTATTAAGGGAAAAATATTATTGAAGTAATTAAACTAAAGGGAAAAGAGGAAAAGGAAAACAACAACAACAAGCAAGCAAAGGCCATGTGGAAGTGAAGAGGAAAGAAATTACTCTCTACTTCCCATGAACAAGCGATGCTTGACCATGTCCTTGAAGCAGGGCCTCAACACACGCAGCCGTTGTTTGGGAGGACAGATATTTTCAAAATGAGAGCCCACCCCTCCCCTCTTCTTCCTTTTTCCACTTTTATTGCTGAGAATGGCATGGAATATCCCTTTGGTTTGTTTAGGTCAGCTGCCCTGGTGATGTCCCCTCCCCATCACTTTCCCACCCCCAGCCTGCTGGCTCTGGGGGGGCTTGGAGGGAGTCCTGATGCGGTGCCAGCACTGCTCAGCAGCAGACACAACACTGGTGTGATACCAGTGCTGCTCTAGCTACAAGTGCAGAGCACAGCACTGGATGGGCTGTTGTAGGGAAAGGGAACTCCACCCCAACCAGACCCAGCACAGAAGGCCACTGTGATGGTGCCTGGGCTGACACCACAGCAGCCTCCTGATGTCACTGTTGCCCTTGGTGACCTATGTCCCTGGCCCTATAAAAAGGGCAGCCCTGGGGCTGGCCACCACTCGCTCCTGGAGCGCCGAGGAGACTTGGAGCAGCCCAGGTGTCGGGAAGCTTCAGGCAGGGATTGCTAGCCTTTGGGTGCTGTCCTGCTGAGCCTGAAGGATGAGACGAGTGGTGCATCACAAAAGGCAACGCAGCGTAGAAAGGAAGGACCTCTGATGACAACCCCCTGCTAAACATCCCAGAATGGAGGAATGCATGCAGGTGGGGAGGAAGAGGAAGCACAACCAAGACAGGGAGGACCTCAAGTGGAAACCCCCTCTAAATGTCCAAGGGTGGATGAACACCCAGCGATGGAGGGGAGCAAACTGAACAAACGGGTGCATAACCATCAGGTGGGACCCAGGAGGAACAACTTGCATCCAAGGCATGGAAGCCAACCCAACAAGTGAGTGCAGAACATCAAGGTGTCTCCTGCGCAAGACAACACACGGCCTGAGATCAGGTACCCACCGAAAGAATGGGGGCAGACCAGCAAAGTACTGGTGTGGTGGTTTTACTAAGGTAGGCGGCCAAGCTCCACCACAACCACTCTCTCACTCCCCCTACTCAAAGAGGAACTTGGAGAAAATATGATGAACGGGGCTCAAAGGTTGAGATAAGGATGAGGAGATTGCTCAGTAATTATTGTGACGGGGAAAATAGACTCAGAATAGGGAGATAGTACAATTTATTGCCTATTACTAACAAGCTCTTCCACCTCCTCCCCCCAAGCAGCGCAGGGGAATGGGGGTTATGGTCAGTCTATAGCGCTTCTTCGCTGTCGCTCCTTCTCGGTCACTCTTGTCCCCTGTGCTATGGGGTCCCTCCCACGGGATGCAGTCCTTGCTGAACTGATCCGGCATGGGCTGCCCACAGGCAGCAGCTCTTCAAGAACTGCTCCAGATATGGGTCCGTACCAGGGGGTCCATCCCTTGGGAGCACACTGCTCCAACCTGGGTCCTGCACGTGCAGCAGCTCCTGCCAGGTCACCTGCTCCTACGTGGTCTCCTCTCCATTGGCTGCAGGTCCAGCCCGGAATCTGCTCCAGCAGTGTTCTTCCACAGGCTGCAGTCTCCCTCGGTGCAGGTCCACCTGCTCCACCTTGGTCTCCTCCCCGGGCTGCTGCATGGAACCCTGCTCCACCGTGGTACTCCATGGGCTGCAGGGGGACATCCTGCTTCACCATGGTCCTCACCACAGGCTGCAGGGGACTTCTGCTCCAGTGCCTGGAGCACTTCTCCCCCTCCTTCTTCACTGACCTTGGCACCTGCAAGGCTGTTCCTCACTCCTCTCACTCTTCCAGTTGCTGTGTGGCATAGCATTCCCCCC